>JASJUZ010000267.1:0-102034 GCA_037159825.1 Tupiocoris notatus | reverse complement strand
GTATAGCTGTTGAAGTAGATCTTTCCAAATTAGGTAACTTTTTTTAGGCCCACTTGAATTTATCTACACAGTTAAAGATAGCTACCCGATTATACCACGACTATGATTGGCATGGCGTACTTATTTTCTTGAAGAATTTCGAATCGCAGAAAATGGTTGCAGAGGAGAAAAAATAAAATGAGTTTGGAACATTAATGACAATAATATTTCAACGAAAAACTTTCTAGTTTTACTTTCAAACCATCGTCTAAAAGAAAATCAAACATGCTTGATGGATTTATTGAGGGGCAAGTGGATTTAATTATTTCATATTTACCCACTCCATTTCATTAAAATCATAAGAGCATCTCGCTGATTTACTCTTCAAATAAACGCTCCCGAAGCCTTTTCCACCCCATAACCCGGGCGAACCTACAAAGGCTGGCTGCTAAGCCGTGGTCCAAGGCACTGAGTTTGTACATCTGATAACTCGCTCGTTATGACTTCAGGCTTTCCCAAACGGCCTCTCGGATATTGTTCTCTATCCCGAATATATCTACCCCGCAGTCATTACTGATGAGGATATGGAAGTAACAAGAGATGAAATTCAGGGTTGCTGAATAAACACGTAGAAATTGTAACGTCTTCAGCGTCTGTCTTTGCCGAGCTTAGTTGCGAGGATATCCGAGGAGTTAGATTTTCATGGTGAACGAAGCGTCTACAGTGAAATTAATATTTCAATATACAAGAGCGGTGGCGGAAATTCAATTTGCCCATATCCTATCCCCATATTATATCTTACTTCATACTTGAACCGGTTTCAATATTCTAAAAGCAAATAACTCTTCTAACTTGTCTCAATTTTCTTAACATGTGTCAACTGAATAACAATGCATAATCTTCGACCTGATACTTTTCTAAATTCGATAACGTCCAATTACCTGAATCTTTTATGGCTATGTAAAGCTTTAGTTCGTTTATAACTTGAAACCAGAGTACTGAAAATTGAGGTAAAAGGCCACTGTAACAGTATATATCCGGTGTATCAATAAAAATACTCATCCCAATGTTTTAATTGGATAGAAGAGTTGCCTACCCTCGAAGACCATTCTACATCAGAATGTCTGGAAACGTGGAAAAAGCATTGCTCTCATCTGTCAATGTCTCCCCTCCTAGTCACTACCTTCGTTGAATGTGAGGTTAGCAGTCCTGGTTGCCTTTTGTGGCTTCACAGTCCGTCCAGAAACCCTTCTTTATCCCTTTTGGCATTAATTAAACTAATTACCGGACAAGGGTGACATCGCGTCCGGTCAGCTATGGTGTGCACAGGTCATACCACAGCTCTAATTGCGACGCAGTAGGAACATTCGAACAAAAGAGTCTTTCACACTACAACATCAGGACGGTTTTGTTCCAATACACAGTTTCAGCTACCCTTTTTCATTCATCTGCAAACTATTTGACCTAGTACTTTTATTAGGCAGACCGCTACATCTATGACTCATAAATTATGAATCATAATTTAATCCCATAATTGAATGCGAATCATATTTAAATCCCTAGAGGAGTTTCAACGTTATATTATCGTATTTATCGTTCATGGTTATATGAAAAAAGTATGTTCTATAACAGACTGTGTTTTAATACCTCTAGACTAAAAATTATCATAAAATCTAGACAATTTAAAAAACTAATAATAATCGTACAATTTGTAAACTTCTGACTCTCAAGTTACGCAAAAGAGTTATGAGGGTACAACCTCTTTTTTTCATTTGGGGGTATAATTTTTCTCCGGAGAAAATATTATACCATTCTACTCTGGAACATGATCAAAAGACTCAACCGTATAAGAAAATCTTCTTAGCAGCAGATCACAAATCTTATAGTTGGTTTCAGACCGTACTGAGAGCGTTTGCCCAATTTTCCAAGCATTCGTGCAAGACGGAGACCTAAGGAAGCGGATTTTCCGGTTTTTCATGTTACAAGCTTATCGCCAAAATGAGCGAACGGCATGAAAGGATGATTGCTCGTTTCCGGATAATTTTGCAGCTAACCGTTCGTTGGAAATATGTCGTGAATAGGTATTATTTTGTTATTTCATTCGGTAAAAAGAATAGTTACGTCAGTTCCTGGATTCACGTTTCTAAATAAAATGCACTTTCACATTGACGTCTGGCCGTTTTTACTAGGTGAAATTCGTACTCACTTGTTACCGTAATAAATTGTTTAGTAGGACCTGTTGTTAAAAGAGGATTTTATAAATAGTATCATACTGGAGGTAGACGTATTAGAAATGTTCTTAATAGTAAGGGTTACACGATAGCAATTCCAATTTATTATTGTTAGATATCATGAGTAACCCTGCTATGCATCTCACGTGGAAAACAAACGCGAGCGACAAGAGCGAGCTAGCGATCTCTTGGAGCGATAAAACAGTTGAATAGTAAGCATCTGTGTCTTGTGCGAGTCGCTAGTAGCGTATGTTGCATTTGGCGCTCGAGTCGATTGGTTGTCAGGGTTTGATTTGATTTTCAAACAATCATGTTCGTTTTTGTTCGCTCAGTTGTTAGGTCGCGCACTGCCATTGTTTACATTTTCACGTCGTATTTTGATTGATTTCTCATTTCGCTCTCTATTATTTTAATTGAAAATGGAGATTTTAATAAGTGGAGTTCTAAGTTCAAAAACGAGAAATTATATGGAACAAGCGTTCCAAGGATTACGAAAATCGGAGACTGGTTGATCGTGCATGGGGTTAAGTGGCAGCCGAAATAGGATGTTCAAGTAAGCACATTATTTTTATCAAAACTTTCTTTAAACTTTTTTTAAACTGACGAAGCTCGAATACTCGATTTCACAATGGCACATTTTGAAACAAAACTAAAGTAAAGTGATAACACTAATTTCGCGAAAAAAAAAAAAAAAAAAAAAAAAAAAAAAACGCGAGTTGTGCGACTTGATCGGTTGTGTCGCTCGCATTTGTTTTCTAGGTGAGACGCAGAGAAAGGATTGTTAGCGATTACATCGCATGATTGCACTGCACGGCGAGCCATGATGAGAACACCGACTCTAATTCCTTTGCAAGATGTACCTAATCTTCAAATCGTAACTTCATATTTTCGAGGGTTCATATTATATTGTTCAGCAGGTAACTTTGAGACTATGAAAATTGCATTAGGAAGAAGGTAGAACCAATTTCAGCGCATCATTGAATCCGAAGTCACATAGCCGTCGCGACTGCGGAAAATAGGCCGACCGAAAGTTATTTGCCTTCTCACAACTTCCAAACTCACTGCAGCCTATAAAAAGTAATATACCGGAAAACTAAGGCTCTGCTACGGTCCTTGGTTCAATTTACATAAAGTACGGTTCACCCGCTCACTTAAACCGCACGAATACCAGAAACATTTTTTTCATCTGCTCAAATACGTTTTACCTTATTGTTTATCCAGCAACATTGAGGCAACATGGAAATGTATTTTTTCAAGTTGGCTCACAGCTCTTTTATTCCAAGGAAAACATTGGACTAGGCAGTATATACGAACGGCGTACGGAAAGCTCAACAAAATCCTCTTGTCAAAATTCCCCTTATCTTTCTATTCCATAAGCAGAACTGATGTCTCCGAAAGAAAATATCACAAAGCCAACAGTAACAGCGGGCTTAGAATGTTTTTTCTTTTACAAGAATAAACGTTGATTAAGCTAGGAAACGACGAGTTCGTAAAATATCCAGCAGTGGCTTTACTAGTTGCGACTACATTATTTGTAGACGTTTCAACTTCTTTACCGAAGCTCTAACAAGGAAACTTCCTAACAGCTGGTTATTCTTTTAGTTCTTTTCTAAGAAGGCCCTTTCTCTTCACGTCCTAACTCACTGTGCGGATCACTTTTTTTATACGTAACTTCAGTCATTTTTGCAGCCAGCGATTCTTCCACGGCGAGTTTTTAATTTCTTTTCACTTTCATCTTGACAATTTAACTGATGTATAATTATGATTGTTATGAACTCGCAAATGGAATGGAGATGAAACCGGAAGAATTTTTCGCCTGGATCAAAAATTTGCTTGACTCCGGTCGTGATTCCAAACAACGTAAATTGGTTGCCAGAAAAATAATTCCATCACTGTAAGTCTAGTCTAGCATCAACTATCGTACCTTACGTTTCGACCACTCTGATGAATAGTTATAAAAGTACCAACTATTCCGATTTCATGTTGGAATCAGCATCAAGGAAGAAGATAATGGGTTCTTTGATCTACTCATTCTCACGTGACAGTTTTGAAGCATAAACCCCTATTCTTGACGACAAACTTCGCCTTCGAACGTTAGCTCAATCTGGTACCACAGTGAAGGAACAATTACGAGCTCAAGGACCAACAATTTGACCCTTCACGTTGAAATTAGACAGCTCTACTGAACAGAGAATTTCAGTGGAAGTTTAGGCATGCCGAAACCGGAGATGAAAAGCCAACCCATCAAATATCTGAGATACTACTGGTTCCTCTTACTACACGGAACTCGCAACGTATATTTTGGTTGAGGCGCGGATGAAAAGTAACTAGGCAAACAGTGATACCTTTGATAACACATAATTATAGCAGAATATAAATTACCATTTACCGCACCATTTCCTCAATATTTTTGAAGTCGTCCGTTATGGTTAGGATCTACTAATTAACGTGTTTCTTTGTGGAGCTTTCAAACAATATATTTCCTCACTCAGGGCTTGGAAACTGGTCTTCATTTTGATCCGATGACTAATGTCAAAAATTGTAGTTTTGTTCACTTTTTAAACTCTTACTATTGCAGAAAAAATAATTTAGAAACATCATCTTGAGAAAATAATGTTGGGTGTGTTTTATTTTCGACCGAAAACCGACGATACTGTGATTTTTTGTACTATAATTATATTTATATGTTTTGAGAGATGGTAACTGGTTTATAGGGATAAGTGCAAAAAAATTAATAAAAAAATAAATGTTTAATGTCGTGAGCCGTTCTCAATTTTTTCTAATATTTTCCGCTGTTCTGCAATAAGGAGAGTTGAAAAATTGAACGAAACTACAATTTTTGACATTGGTCATTGGATCACAATGCAGACCAGTTTCTAAGCTCTGGGGAAACATATTATTATCTGAAAGCTCTGCAAAGAAACACGTTCAATTCGAAGACCCTAGACCCTGATAGACAGCTACTAAGTACATAACAACGGTCGATCATCCATCTTTATTCTTTTCTCGATAGGTTTTCTTAAACTCCAAGCGTTGAACAAATGATTGCTTCTAAAACTTGCGCCAGTAATGAATTTATCTCCTAAGGACAAAAGTGTCAGATGTCGAACGCCATTGACAATGTTCGATAACACTTTGAATTAAATCGACGAAGAATCAAATTTTGTTTATATAAACTTGTATAATTCCTCTGCCTATACAAGCTAGGTAGATGGATTCTAGAACGAATGAGTTAGCAACGATTAAGTCGGCACGATGCGTTTCATAGGTGGTCAGTCTAATGGACCAAATCGATTCGATGTGCCAACTTTTCCATCTCCTCCGCCGCTTTACATCAGTCACAATCATTCATCCGAGGTCTTTTTCACCCTTTTTCCAAATTACCAAGTCACTACGTCAAAAACCACTGCGGAACCGCTTCGATCGTATTCATCCGCAATCCCACATTCGGGCCGTTTCATATGAGCCTTTCAACAGTCCAATGCGAGCAACCATTTGTAAAAACAAAACAGTGAGTTTGGAAACAAATCCTTCCATTCTATTATTAACGAAAGTAAAGTTTAACCATGATTCCCAATCCAACTTACTTTTTGAGAAAATTCTTTTCTCTAAATATTTAATACCCAACTGGATTGAAAAGTGTTACGTCAGGAGGAGGTAGATACATTTTATATAAACGAAAGTTCCACCCTCACTTTTCAACTGGTTTTTTATGAGTCGATCCGAAAGGGGACAAACAGGCGGAAGACAAATGCTTGATAGATATAACAAGATCGTTATCTTCGTCGAAATCTCCGTTTTTTCTTTGATACCTCAACGTTCCTTAAGATCTAAATCAAAAGACTTGAAGTCGCATCAAACGAAAAACCTGAAAATTCTTATCGTGTCTGATTGAAGTTTGAAACGAACATTCGGCAAAGGTTTGATATTTCTATGAAGCGAAAAAACCTCTGGAAAATAAAGGTTCGAAGGTGGCAGCGATTGTCCAATCAATGGAGTACTGTTTGTTTATTATTAAGAAGTTGACAGTGTCGGGGCTCACTGATTGCGTGCCTCAAACAGCAAAGCTGAGTTGAGTCTTTCTATAAAGGGGCTTTCGTGCTCCATTATTCGAAAGTCTAGCACGATTTCCAAAGTCAACGAACGAAGTAAGTCCATGAGGATCAATACTACTTTTTTCCTCCCCCAATGTGCTATGTAGAACCAGAAGCTATTTGGTTTGATGTTCATGTTTACCAATGTAATCAAGTTGAAATTGGTTGACCAATGATGAGACGAAAAAGATCGAAAAATTTTACTTGCAAGTTTACAAAGTAATTTAAGATTCACAAAACACATGAATTCACAGCATTGATACCGACTTGAATTATCTTAGTGATACAGAAGATTTTTAAATGCGAAGTCAAGCTCGTCAATCATTCAAAAATGCTTTCTCGCATATACAACGCAACCTGTTCAGGATCAGTTCTTCTGTGCAGGTGGGACCTGTATAGAATAAAAAATGATATAAAGAGAAGCACGTTATGCAAATTACAAAATGTCGCTGCCTTTGCTCTCGTCAAGTTTCCTTTTACATGCTAACTCGTGCACTGCTAGTGATCCTTTATTTACGTTCTTGCTTGCCTCCATCTTGAGAGAAGCTCAACACGCTCTGTACCCTATCTCGTTCTTCTAGCATGCAGATATTGGACGAGGGTCAGCTATAAAACTTTACCGCATCGACATATATCCCACTACGGTCGGTAGGGCTCGACAGGGGGACTCCAGTCCTCCAACGTTCGATCCAATCCCATTGGACTGTTTTTACAGCATTGCTCAGCGGTCGGACAGCTTTAGAGCTTGTGCTTGTCTTTTGGAAAGGTCCTAAGCCCTTTGTTGTTTACACAGCAACCCGCGATCCTCGATCGCGGAGAGCTGCGGTTTTTCAATGCATCACCTTTTACCAACGCATGCCGAGCTGTCCTCGACTTGCCGTGGTCAAAAATCAGAAAAAAACTCGACGATGGGTTAAAGGAGAGCGATGAAACATAATACGACGAGACAAATTTTAGAGTGTAGGCTGATTTGATGCGATTTGTGAAATAAATTACTGGTGTCCCTGTAATTAATTATGTATACATGAGGTCAATTTTCTTTCGAATATTTTGCTAATATTGGGATGAGCACGAAATAACACCGAGGATAGTGTATTTTCGTTATAAATGAGAAGAAATAAATTCATGCTTCATTTTCGGTTTATCATCCCAAGCATGACTCCCTGGTTTTTCATCTCTGAATCGAAAACTTATATCAACGAATTATCAAAGAGTTTACCCCACCTTACGGCTCTGATGTTATTGCAAGCTCAAAGTTCAAAGTAAACTAGGGGGAAAAAAATCTTTCACGATCTCGTTGCCCATGAAAAAGTCCCGCAGGCCGTCGTAAATTGAGGTTACGAGAAAACCTTCCTTTCTCAGATCACTTAAGGTCAACGATGAGTTTGGTGGAGAACCGCAAGAGGGCGGTCGGTCGGCGCGGCTTCGTTATCTCTCTCATTTATTCTCCATGGGGTTCCTATAAAAAAGTTGTACGCTTTTCTTTTTTTAGTTTGCAGGGTACAGACTGAACTAGAGGGAAAGGAAGCACGTCGTCAACTTCTAAATACCTAGTTGAAAGCGATGTTTTTGCCCAGAGCTGTCACTTTTCTTCAACACTTGCAAGGCAAGACCCTCATTTGTCATTTCTCAGGTGCCATCCCCGCAGGCATTTCATTTTTTCTGTTTCTGGCGTCAATAAAAACCGCCAATAAGTAGTAAAATGATCGTCGTCATTTCCGAAGTGTACGTCTGTTCAATTAAAACCGCCAATAAGTAGTAAACTTTTATAACAAATTTACGAGCAAAAGAGATATTTTATCTAGAATTTTAGCATATTATTTTCTGCAGGCGTGAACAGAGAAACTTATAGCAGTTCATGAAGAGCATAAATTTGTTTTTCCGCTTAGTTGTATACTTCGCAATTAAATTATTCGCTAATTAAAAAAAAATCCTCTTAAATTATCTTTCTTTTCCTTCTCGTCGCATTTCTTGATGTCCGGGGGTTGTGAGGTGGAGAAAAACCAGGCGACTCATTCTCCAATTCTTTATTAGCTGGCCGAGCACTTTCGCCCATTCGGGTATCCTCAGGGCGACGTGGAGCCATAGGGTCCACAGCTCTTAAATTATGATTTTCCCGCGGCACAAACGACGAGTCCGTGTTGCTCGGCAATAATAGGGGTTGGGCAATAACTAAAAAATCGTGATACGAATCGGATGGAGAAATTTGTGAGCACCGAGAGACGGAGTAGCATACGCGTGAGACGCAGAAGTGAGAAGAAAAGAAAAACGACGATGTGACGACAATGATGGACTAAGTGCCTTCGGGATAAAAAAAAAGTAGTAGAACAAATTAGTATTAATAAATTAATACAAATACCATGAACGACAACTATTATAGTCGCTATACCTCCAATAATTTTTTTATATTTTTTACTTCTTCCTTGATTCAATTAAAAAATATCACTTCACTTTCTTAACACTCCCATTGATTGATCTCTTATGGAATTGGATTTTTTCACATTCATTAACAGTCCATCAACAGTTTCTAAGTGCTTCCTTCATTACCTCATGAAACATAATTTGAAAGTGGTCAGAAGTCTGAATAAAGGTATATTAGGTATTTGCTGAAAAAAATTCTCTCAAAACCGTACCCATTGACCCGATAGAATAGGCAATACGATTTGACAATGATTCCAGAATATCAGCCTTTAGCTTGAGCCTAAAGAGTAAGTTTGGCCCCACATTTCTGATACACAGCACTGAATATTGCTTTTTGTACTGATCATTAATTTTGACGAAAATTAGCACGAGCTTAAAGCACAGAAATAGTTTCTTTGTCCTCATTTCCTTGGTCCCTAACAACTGTTGCTAAGGTAGACTGCCAGTCAAATGGAAGAAAAGCGAATAGTTCGTGAACAAACCGACATCTTTATATATCAGAGTGATCTGAAATTTAAATATGGTTTTTGGAATATTTTTTTATCTTTAAATCCCTATGGGATTTTTCCCCGTTATAAAGTTATGCGTCAAAAACCAGCGGCAACTAATCAATCATCAACTCCAAATTCAATTATATCCAGTTTTCCTATTCGAAAGAGCAATGTGACAAAAACCCAGAGTAGCCAGAAATTTTGCAGCGCGATTCAATAACCATCCGTGTAAAATTACAATGCGAATTTAAAGGAATAATAATATATTGACGTGTATTTCTGTTTCGGTTGATCTACTCTTCTTTTTACTCATGCGAGCTCAATTGCTAAGGACGGGACCCAGATCTTATTCAGCATTGTCGGATTTGTTGAATTGGTTTCCAAGTGCGGCCGAAATTCGTTTCATTGTAACAAAGAATACCTGTCGCAATAACAACCTGAACATCCAATACCACAGTGTCAGAGGATATTGGTGTGTAGTCAGCTTTCCAAAACAAGTCTTTCTACCAGGACAAGCTGGAGGTCGCAAGAAGGAAAGAATCCCTTTGGCTCGGGTTGTCTTTTAGGATATCCTATGGTTAGATTCTTCAAACAGTCAATCTTCTTCACCCGTTACCATTGGACGTTCTTTTCGTACAAAAGGTTTTCTATTTCGTGCTTTCCGTTAGTTCAAGTTTTTTTTTCTCTCGAGAATAGCAGTAGCCGTTGTCTAAGCACGAAAGAGCTTTCGCATTGCATTAAAATAGCAAATGCGAGAAAAATCCAATCTTTTCAACTACAACAATTCAAATGACAGTGGAACAATCGGCAAGTTACACCTTCTCCGACGAAAAACAACAACCAAAATCCGTGGAACTGGGATTAATTTGCTTTCAAAAGATGATGTCTTACGATATGAATATCGAAGCCAATGGCATTTCGCCGGCTTTGGGGCACTGACGAATCTCCTATTCAATCTGAGCTATACGCTACGATCTGTTTGTTTTGGTTATCTTCTGACAAGCATCTTGGAGCTACCTTTGAACACAAACAGAAGCAATACATATTACTGTTGACATGAGGCTTATATGGAATCTCAGGTATATTGAAGTGGGGTTGTTGGTCAAAAACACCCTTTCGATCGTCCTTACTTATTCATGGCAACTCATTTTCACTGTAGATGTCGAAGACCTTCACGGTTTCTTAATCAAATATAGCAAACACAATCAGAAACATAGTAAACACAATCACAATTAATGCATATTTTGAATTCTACCGTCGTGTGTGGTTCCAGTTTACGCAAATGCCCTCATGATGATCCGAGCGAATAATCTAATTATTAATTAACTAACCTGTTATACTCAATATTCATTAACTCAGACAAGTTCCTACGCATTTCTCCAATTTATTAGCTTATCGTTGGCCGGCAGATGTTTGCTCGTTGAGATGCGGAAAACCTGGATTGGGTTTTTCATTAAGAGCAACAATCCTTCTTGACAATTCATTATTGACAGAACGACTTCCACTCTGTTAGATTGAAGTCCTGGATATTATTTGGTAGAAGAGGAAATCTTTGATGTACAGCTTTTCAAGTGCGTAGTGAATGCCGAGCAGTGGAGAAGAATTGCCTCTAGCGCGGTACAATAAAAAATGTAACACACCGAGAAAGTAAATAAGGTTAACTGTATCCGTCGGGCCGTAAAGTTTTAATTGGTGATCTTCATGTAGATTTGTACCTGAGGGAAAACTCACTGTTGTGGAAGGAAAGGACGCATTCACGCAGCGAGAAAAAAATATTTCCTATTGCCCTCAGTCCTTAATTTAAACTTAGTCGATAAATACACAATGAGTAAGTAGCAGTAACACGAGAAGAACGCATTTTGCATGATGCAACACTATGATGGTGATCATAGGTTTCTGGTTTGGTCACCCAACATGGATTATCTTGTCCTATCACAATACCAAAACAGGGATAGCTGACTTTTATCTAACTTTGGATAATAAAGTTCACGTTCATTTTTTTCTGGACCAATGTGAAAACCAACAGCTTCCAGTGACGTAGTTTTTTGCTCTAAGGGTTACTTGAAATAATAGTACCTCAACGTTCGTCGAAATGTTTCTTCTGTTAGCTCAACCTGAATAATATATTCTAGCCATAAATTAACTATCAGTAAGGAAACACCATTTTTAGGTTGTGACATGATTCGAAAACTAAGAATACACATTTTCATAGAGGTATGCTCGTGTTCGATACTATACTTAACACAGTTCATCAGTTGTCAGTTTGTGCCGTCACATTGGATATCAGCGAAAAATTCATTAATTCATTTTTTTCATTTTACTCAAAAATCAATTGCAGTGAGAACAAGTTTATTTACATTGGTTTAAAAGTTTAATGAGTTCATTATGCAGATAAAGTTTGATGTAACGCTTACCTGCAAAGTGCGATACGCTGATCAACACTTCCAGCATTGTTGTTTATCCTCCAGATCTGGCTGTCGATTTCCAGCCAAGATTCCGATCCATGACACGACCATCAGTTCTGAACCGTGTTCCGCGCGCTTCGGTATCTAGCGATTATTTTAATTTAAATTGTTACTGTGACCATAATGGGAAACGCCACTTTAATTTGATACATTTCGAGTTGCTGGATGATAATGGTATTTATTACTTCATAAATCGAGTAGGAGATTCGAGTCGCATTAGCGGCTGATAGACAAAAAAACCGTACTGAAGGATAATTGGCGGTCAAAAATTATTCTAGTCAAAAATACATTATTGAAACAATCAAGTTAGTATACTTTATGATCTAATCATTCAAAGGATTTCGAGTGCAAGAATAGCGAATGTGAACAGTTAATCCTCTAAAACCCATTAGTATCATCATTAGCATTCTATTACTACATGAAGAAAATTTCTCGTACGGTGAACTTTCTTCGGAATTGGATTGAGAACTGCGTTAAATAAGTCTCCTGAGTGAGTTCCGCCAAAAGATATCTATTCCGTTAAGCAGATCATGCAAATTTTCTAGTCTTGAAGAGCTCAGCATTTAAAGAGCCGTTTGCTTGGTAACAGCCTTCTGAAATGTGAAGAGGCCGGAAAATCGGCTTGGAAAAACGCAAACTGTTTGCAAATTATGAGTTTTTGTTCCTTCTACGAGTTTTTCTATTCCGTTGATTTGAGGAGGATTATGAGTTGAAAATATGCGCCCCGCTCTGTATTCAGGATAAGGGCTATTAAGATGAGAAATTCTCATCTGATAAGGCCCTCGCATCAGTCAAGATGATGGTTTCAACTCTCAGCAGTGCCATTCCGGGTCAGATACTACTTTATTGAGAATTGCCTCATAAATCACAGGCGTTATCAAATTCAGTAACGAACGGTAATGTTACTAACAGACCATAAATCAGAATGTTTACGGCCGGAGGGACGATTGGCTATGCGGCATAACGCAGAAAGGTATTCATGGTCGTGTATGGATTGTGGAGTACTCATACACGAATTTGTCATAGTTAGAGCCAACCCCTAGAAAAGAAGCTATAGGAATGTTCTAACGAGATCTTACAATAAATATACGGTTCTACGACAAGTTTCCACTCTGATCAATAACATCATAAACTACCAAATTCCTATCTGATGAAAAAATAACCGTCGCTACGAGTTATAGTTGAACTGGTAGCTTGCCGGAACATTTCTCATACACAATATCATCATTGAATCTATCTTTTGGGGCTGGAAAATCCGACCTGCATGGACGTTTGCAGAAAAATAAAAATTGCTTACTGAATTTGAACTTGAATCAAAGTAAAAAGGTTTCTTTTCCAACTCAAACCAAAATTAGGTCAACGGTAATAGCGTTTCTGACCAAGACCGCGATTGTATATAGGCCTCCGGAGGAAATGAAATGGAAATCCCATTGATAAGGAAGGCAAAATAGGGAGAACGAGATCGCATCGTTTCCCTTACAACGTTACTTCCTCATTTCGCCCAGGGTAGTATTTGGGGATGAAGAGCGGAAAATATTTTTCTACTTCCGAGTAATTTGAAATCGGGCAAAGAGTTTTTCTATTCACTAATATTTGACGACAATGATGAAGTTGGTAAGATTGTATTATTTCAAGTAAGTTGTTGTGGAATTTTTACCCGAAAATACCCCTGTTCCCAGTTTGACATCCAGACCGATCACCATACATTCATTTACTACGAAAACATGGAGTACCCCCTTATTATCAGACCATCTCAATACATCTGCACTTGACGTGATAAATGGAAATTGCGATCTAATGATAAGAAGAGCTGCGCCTGGTTTCAATAGAAGCCGTCCAAGAGTTTATTAGTTTTTCAACAAATTCCATCCCGCAGGTTTAGGCTTCAAGAAAATGTGAAATATATCCTGAACGCGGCAACTACAGTCATTCTAAGCGGAGAAGTTAAATTAGGTGGAAATGTTCAACTTTCAGAACTTTTCTTATCAAAAACTTGGGTGGACCGCGGGCGCGACATTTGAAATAAACCTCTTAAAACAGGGTATTCATTTTATTGCACAGAAAAGCTTTTACGATCTGCCAGGACATGGACTTCAGACAGTCCCGAAGTATTCAGATAGTTTCCCTTTGTCATCAGTTTTTTTTTTTTTTTTTTTTTTTAAATAATAATTATAACAAATTGGTTGATGCTAAACCTTCTTATGACAAAAAAAATGCTCAGACTGATTGTTTTCCCGCTCTTTGTTTAGACAAAAAATGTTCCAGAACTCCCAGTTTTTTGCTTTTTTTATTTATTTTTATCTATTTTTTTAATATTTTTGTCAATGTGTCTCAGCTTTTTCTGTTTTGGCTCTCATTTTTAGTTTCGAAAATCCTATTGTCCTGTAGGTATTTTTGCTGTTTTCCTATCTCGTTTTCATATTCAATAATTCTACTATTTTCACTTTACAGCTCGTCTTTCACTATCAACTTCAAATGATGTGGCCGAGAAAAAGTGATTTCGGTCCACACAAAATAAGGGCTTGTGACGTTTTAAAAGCAAAGTTGGAAAGAATGGATGGAGAAAATTTCGAGGCGTTAAAAGCTTCTTTTCCTCGCGAAGAAAGCCGATTTTCTAGGCATGAGTGCACCTAGGGTGAAATCGTTTTAGTATCCGCTCCTTTCGATTTAACCGATGGAGGTGAGAACCTGAAAAATCTCTCGGTACGGTACGGATAATGTGTAAATAGTATTCCTCTTCGCAGTCAGTTTAGCCAGTCTAGTTATGGCCAAACATGTTGAACTTTTACTTCTAGTCGTATTTTGAATTAAAATTCCGAAGTTTACGTTTAGTTTGCCTACGAAATTTTACATAAATAAAAAAAGCTTGCATGAAAAGTGAAAAATGGGGGAAACAAAATTTTTAGTTGTATACCTACGTAGATTTTTACAGTTCATCTTCAAATTCGGATTAATTTGTCTTATAATTTTTTAAGGTCATTAAAAAGGTTCCAATAATGCTTGATTATTTTCACGCTTTTTTTAACGAACTATAAAAGAGGTTGAAGGACGATAAAATTATAGTGGGGATCGCGAAAATAAAGTCCATTGTTGCCACTGGCTGTTAATGATTGTTCTGCCTGACATAAAATTAGATGGTTTTGATGGTAATCTTTTGATGGTTTTGTTGCCATGAAATTTTTTTAAAAAACCAAAATGAATCGCAATTATCAGTTTAGGTCATATTAAACTCTATGGCAGAAAATAGATAGGTCGCACCCCCGTCATAAAAACGGTTGCTGCTCTGTGTTCCATTCTTTGAATTGCAGCTGTAACCGAAAATTCCAGTGATAATGCCCGTACTGGAAATGTGACCTTTGTTAGCTCGACTACAGCGCACCGCTAGCCCTCTATTATCCAATGGTTGATAAATGGTTCCGCAGACCTAATTCCCTTCCTGTCAGGGCTGTGAAAACAAAAATCCGCGTTATTTAACTCGGTAAATTACTACTCTAGCGTATACCCCATATACCAGACAAACATCGCAGCCCCGTTGGAATTCCACGGTCGACAGTGCAGCGAACATGAATTGGCTAGAAAAAATCGCCTTGAACAAATTGAATCTATGCTGCATAACTGGTATATACTATAGGATAATACTGATCTAAAACCAATATAATTTTTGATAGTACACGCTTCTGCATTTCTTCACCTTTTTAAATGCGAAACAAAGGAAACTCAATCTAAATACTGAGCTCATTTGGAAAAATATTTGTTTCCAAATTTTTAAAGAGTTATGGAAGCTTTGCCTAAAAGTTTTGAGAAGGTGAAACTTGAAAAAAACGGCCAATGATATAAAATCCAATTTCTACACGTCATTATCACTCATGCGTCGACTTTTTCGCTCAAACGTTTTATCAGGAAATTCTCGATAGAACGATACAAAATACGACTGGTAAAATGTTTTCCATATTCTGCATCTAGGTTAGATGTGATGTTAGAGCTGACAAACTTCCACGTTTCCGAATACGTAACCAAATCCTTTGAAACGTCCGATACCTATTGTTTCTCAAACCTTTTCAGAGTCCGTTTTGTTTCATTCCCTACGGAAACACTCAAACGGGAAGCGAAATTGTCTGATTAACACCAGATCAGTCCACCTCAACGTAACGCTTATCGGACCGAACGGTTTCAAAGGGTTTTGTGAATAGTACGTAACCGCAGAGGGGCCAGACGTCTTCACTTCCAAGTTTATTACAAGGTCGCCTTCAGTCAATTTGCACTTTGGCTAACGACCGTCTAGGCTCGTTTGATGAGCATGGGACGTGGAAATCCTGATTATTTGTCCCTTTCTACCTACAAACCACCCCAAACAGTTCTGGCTCCAGTGCCAACGAGACCACTCGGAGTGAGTCTGCTCGTTTGACTCGGGGAAACTTGCTTACACAACGCTAGTCAAGGGCTCTTCCCAGGCTCAATCGTGCTCCGGAACTGCGACACTCCAATCTTGGCTGAGGATCCTTTAACTTCACACAACAATGATGGTTTCCTTTCACTTTCGTTCGATTCACTACAACTACATTGATTTTGATTTTCGTTCGTACCGATAATATTTACAGATTATTTGACGTGTGAAGATAAAAGATTACAGAGATCACATTGTTAACGTTAGCGGATTATAAATATGATGAAATAAACTGCCAGGTTCGCAATTGAACCGAACGCCAATATCCGAAAATACGAGCTGTGATCTAAACGACAAAAACATGTTTCATTTGCGCTCAAAAAAAATAAATAAATAATAATAATAATAATAATAATAAAATTAAAAAAAAAAATAGAAAAAATAAAAATAAAAACACAAGGAACTAGATTTTGAGCGTTAGATTTTTTAGCTGTAGAGACCAATCCATACTTCTGTCATCAGTAAGTACTGAATTTGATCCAAAATCCAACTGCATTTGATTTCGCCTATTCATAAGGTAAACGCTTTCTAAAGCTGTTATACTCTTTATTTGTGTCGTTAAAAGAGACTCGTTTAGGATTGTTCTAAAGATATTTTTGTGTAAATGATTTATTTCTAAAAGTTTTAACTCATAAATTTTCCCATACATAATGTTTAAATTAATTTTATTACAAATCAATTTAAAACCTTGTGTTTTACCAAAGTTCGGACAAGTATTTTCAGACGGAGGAAGTATTTTCTGAGGAAATGTAAGCTATGCAACACAACCAAACAGTTCCACATTGGAAGGATTGAGGTTGAGAAGTTGAGAGGTCAAAAGGTGACAGTCCGTTGCTAGCCCGATGGTTCTTGACACTAACAGCAACATGCCACTAAGGACAGCGAGTAATTACCATACGAACACAATTTATCCAACCATGATTTCCACTATGGGAGTAATAAATGATAAGATACGAAATTGGTTATCAATCCGTTAAATACGAATAATGAATATTCGACGGAAAAGGGCGGTCATACTATAGGCTTTTTCTTCCGTTAGTAGGACACAACTCAGCTCGGTACCAATACATAAGTAAAGTGATTATCAATAATTAATACAGTTCCTTCGGTCCCAAACCATTCCAGAAAAACGTCAGTTCGTACGACGCTGATACTATTGACGAAGGCAAAATTATTAGAATGAAGGCAATTCTTTGAAAAAATAGTTTTGAACATTCGTGAATGTTGAAGAATTATCTTCACCGCGTATGTAAGAAAATGACACCATTGAGAGAAACTGCGGTCATGGTGAGAAGTGCCAAAGGCGTTCAACCATTGCATTACCCAACCAGTCGAGCTCACCTTCCGTTGGCTATGGTCCAAACCTCCCCCGACCTCGAATATTCCCGAATCGCCAATAAGCCGTACTAGCTCGAATATGCCACAGAAGGCAAGAGCGTTTCGCATTTATCGACCTTCTGATCGTTTTTTATCGGAAATCATTAACGAATTAACTACTATGGATCGGCTCTTGCCTCCTTAACTCAAGCCTAATCGGCCTTTTGTTGAACATACGACTCAGACTTATAGACTTTTCCCGTAAAATTAATTGCAAAAGAAGCCTCTAATGGGTCGAAGGATTTCCGATAATGGCGACCATAAATAATTGAGATGGGGTTTACGTCCTTTAGTGCCCACATACTTGTGATTTATATCCCTACAACTCGTAACAGTTACTTTTTCACCCTCATAAATCTATGTCCTATCCGACGGTGATCATTTTAATTTTTCATTAAGTACGCTTTTTTCTACTGAATTATGCGGTAATAATTGAAGAGTAAAATATCAGATGAATCGAATAATAATCAGAGCAGTTGATAATAAAAGAGTAAAATATAAGATAAATCAAATAGGTAACTAATTCCTATCAAAAATATTTGCACTTGGGTGAGAAGATTAGACTAACTTAACATTAAACGATACCAACTGATGAT
Organism: Tupiocoris notatus; assembly: GCA_037159825.1. Taxonomy (NCBI): domain Eukaryota; kingdom Metazoa; phylum Arthropoda; class Insecta; order Hemiptera; family Miridae; genus Tupiocoris; species Tupiocoris notatus. The sequence goes on along the minus strand of JASJUZ010000267.1, from coordinate 83,936 downwards.
CATATTCGTCACATCTCGAACTACCGGGAGCAATTATAAAATGAATGTATTTTTATTTTTCAAAGTTATTGGCCAAATTAAATACTGTTGTGACGGTTGCTCGAGCGGCAAATCCATGAGGAGCTGCAGCAGTGGATAGACTGTGGATTGACCGGCACAGTAGTAGCTTCAGAGATGAGGAAATGAATTGAAGGGCTCATTTCCTGGGGGAGAAATGCAAACACGTCACCCTTCTCTCAATTGCTCCGCATTCGGGATCCACGGCCGTCCATTTGGTCTCACGTGTCCAATGACCTGACGGTCTATTTCAACTGGGTCAAGCAAAAACCGACTTTTTTTCATCTAGAACTTACCTATAATGTGGAAAGTATTTACTTATCTAAATACTCCACTCCAAAATATTTCTCCACTAATTACCCTCTTCCACCATGAACAACTTGACAATTTTTGTATGATTGATAACCGTGGGAATATTTCTGATAGTTGAGGTTTTCTATTGTTTCAAGTTGAAAAAAGATATTTTATGATGTTACAAGAATCTAATTCTAGTTAATTATATAAAATGAAGTAACCGAGAACCGATAGCAGCTACATTCATCAAGCTATTGGATCATTGGCGTTTCGGTGTGCGCTCCCAAATCTTTAAAGAACGCGGTATAATTCGCTGTTTTATTTTTCTTACGTGGGTTGGCCAGTATCCAAGGTGAATGATGTTTTCATCGAAGATTAGGTAAAAGCCCTTTCGAAGTTCAAAATTTTCTTTCCCCTTCGGGTATTAGTATTCCAAGATCGACCTCACCTCATTAAACTATCATCAGCTAGGCTCCCAACTTTTCCACCGTAGATTAAGAACTTCGACAGCTGTGAGTTTTCTACCGACTTTTTGGAAATCAGCGTGCAAATATTTGAACATGGTTTCTCCGTTAGGTAAACACGTTTTCTTCTGTGTTATTTGTTTACAACAAGCTTCACTTTATTTTCCCAATAAGCTTAAGTAAAATATCAGGTACAATGAATAGCCAGATGATTTGTATAAAGAAACCAATTTGATCATAGACTTTGTGCCTTGAAAGAACTGAAAAATATTATTCAAGCCAAAAATAGCTGCTCTTATTATCATGGAACCTTTTATGTTTTCAATCAATGAAAACCAATCGCAATAAAATGTTTCTCGTGCCTTTCAGGCATCTTATCGGAGAAATTATTTTCGTTGCTCTCGTGAAAATTGGTTGACATGCTATGTTGACCAATTTTTGATGAGCAGCGTTGAATCGCATACACTTGATTGAAAATGTCACGTTCGTTTCCATCAAAGGGTGGATGGACAACAATGCGTTGATATTCAGGTAGGAGGAGAAGCGATCAGAAGTGTACTGTTTTATTCTCAGAAATATTTTTTCGATTATCACGTCAACCCTCATCATGGATTTTCTCCTGATTGCGATTCTCGTCTCTAGAAGTCAGTTTGCTTGAAGCCAATATTAACCTGCAATTTTTTATTAAAAAAAATAAATAATTTTGCTGTATTAATTTTATACTGTTAATACCCTTGAAAAAATGCATGTTCCAATTCAGTTTGATTTCTCTCATTTGATTAAAATTCGATCGGTACATACTAATATAAAAAGGTTTCCTTTTTAGCAGAAAGGTCATGATTTTTTTTATTTGTTGAAAAACGAAACCAGCGTTGACTGGGAGCTGACAAAATAAATACCACACCATACACTTTAGAAGATCGCAGTAATTTTGAAATTATCAAGCTTTCGAAATGTTCTTTTCACCGATTGTTAGGTGTCATCCACGAATATGGCAACTCATTAAGGTACTATTTTGATCACATCTAGATAATTATTTAGCTAAATGTAGGAAAATGATTTACAAAGATTTACGAGTTAATAACATTTTCAGCAAAGTGAATCAAAAATGGTAGCTATAGTTGAAAAATCGTATGAAATTCCTGATTGTATGACTGAGCTGAACTTAGGGATCGTTGGAAAACAACCATAAATTGCTAATTGAATGGACGAGGAAAAAATGATTTTTTTCACACTTCGTACGAAATCTGTTTTTCCATTTGCTCGCAAATGAAACCGCTGGTTGATTTTTTATTTTGGCACCTTCGATATAACTTACCAATTATATTACGTTGAGCTGTGAGTTCGAAAAAAGGGATCCGTATAATACTGTAGAAAATGACACTACGTCGAAAAAAAAATTAGCAACAATAGGAGTGGCATTTAAGAAAAGTGACGTCCCCCAGAAATAGTCATCGCAACCTTAATCGCCACAAACACCTTCACTATGAAGCTTCCAATATTATTTTCGGCCTATCGTACGCGAGCACAAGTTCCGGTTCTGGTGGTGACTAGTTAAGAACGTTCGCAGGCAAAGGTTCACCGGGAACTGGAGGAGCTTTCAATTCTGGCGGGACTGTAAACCGAACCTTTCTCCGCCTTCATACTGCTAACCATTTCCCCTGCCTTTTCCAGCCAACCCTGGTTCGAACAGCCTCCCCGCAAAGCGGCTCTGAAGAGCTTGCGCACCAGTGGTTGAGTTTCAACCCTTACTACTCAGGCGTCTTACGGTAGCACTTTCAGGTAAATATTACCACATTTCCAAGAGTGAAGTAAGCGTAATTCATGTTACTATCCTTAAATTAATGGCATTAATATAACTTTAATTACATATTAATTAAACTCTTGGATTTTGTTTGGGAAATGACTGCACAATAATAACAATGCGGCATAATTTGATCTCTTTGTCTTAGTGAACAATCATAAAAAAAATGTTCATACCAAACTGATAAAGCCTTTCTCCAAAGCTGTCAATTTTCTATTCATGGGAAATAACATGATGGCAGGGAATAATGTAATATAATTATTATAATTTATTACTATAATTATAATATTATAATTTCGGCCGTAAGTAGGTGAGGTGAAAAAATTCCCTCCCAAGAAGGAGCTTAAGATTTTCATTTGACGTCAGCTAATACCTTAATTAATCTGCCTCAGGTTAGTAAGCGGTGACTGAGAGAAGCTTCTTGACTCTGACTTAAGGGTCGATAAATTGATGTTCGAAGCTCGGCAATTATGTTTCCGAGTGCTTGGTTCTCTTGAAAAGTTACCCGAAGAGACAAATTTTGTCAAAGTTTTTAGCAACAAGGGTTGTTGTAAAACTCTTGCACACTAATTTCAAAGTTTGGTTTTATCATTTAATAGGAGGTGAACGGCATTTTTTTGAATTATTTCAGTTTTCAAAGCTTCAAAAAGTTATTTGAAGCCTGATGGACGACTTGGAAATGTTGAGTAGTAATGAAAACAATAGAGGGATTCGAATCGATACACTCAAAATGTCTTCAACATGTGAATCTGTGTTCTCAACTGATTTTTCTTAATTCATATTTGTAATTAATTTACGATATAAACTGTGCTATAAGTAATTTTGGTCACTCCAACAAAAACAAAAATAAAATAAAATAAAAAAATAAATAAAATAAAATAAAAGCTCAAGATTTATTTAGCCAGCGAGCACACGAGGTAGAACGAACGTGTATATTGCAGTGACGCAGTTGCTGAATGTCTGTAGATGGCTGAGATATGTATAACTGCCACTTTCGTAGGCTGTGCCACATAAACCATGACGAACCTTCACCACCGTCGGTGGCTTTGCAGTTTATAACACTTCAGTGGATTGAACCGAGCGAAGCGTCACTTTCCAAACCTTAGCGCCAAGTACTTTCAAAGTTGGGTATGGCATGTGAAATGCTGGTATAAAAAGTCATCAGGTCAAGACAATCAAGAGTTGAAACAGCCACGATATACTACCATAAATATGGGGGTATTTTACAAATACGTACACCGATTATTAAGGGTACTTATCTACCCGAATTTTAGACCATTGAATTTGGAACAAGGCGTTATTATAAGTTTCACAAATTATGGAAAATAAATTGAAATTAAAGTTTTGCATTCTGATTGGCTAGGTGGCAGCATTCTCGCATCGGGTAGTCAATCAAAATGCTGGACGCGGCTACGCAGAAAACCTGTGTTGGAAAACGAAAATAGCGTTTACGGGATGACAGTCATAAGTTCTGCGGCACCGCAACCTAAATAGTGAAACTATTATTTCAAAATTCGCCAGAAAGGTTTTACTATTTCAACAATCGTGCCGACATGAATGTCGCCCTAAAGCGGAACGCCAGTGAAACGTGAAATGCGGTAGGTGGTTTCGAAGGAAATAAAGGCAAAAACTGGCAAACGCGTTTGGATAGCAGAATAGGTAGGGAAAAGATAGAGGTTCCTAGTGACGTCACAATAAAATGTAACCCCTGACAGTCAATGGTCCGGAATAATCCGGCGGGCCATCGTTTCTACCTTGAAAGTTGGGGGTTCGTTTGGAGCTCTCAAAACGCGTGGGTGATTTTATACACGTCACATTTTGAGGGCACCTTTTCACTTTAGCCTGCTATTCGGATTCTCCTTCTCCCAGGCTCATCGGACAGGTTAATAATCTGGGATCAAAGTGACAGGAATAATGTGCACACTGCTTTTGTTCGAACGAATTTATCCTCTCTGTCATAGCAAGGGACTAGAGCTCCTCCCATGTTGAAAATCGTCAAAGGATAAACGGTAACCATTTTAAGGATTCAGAACGGAATTCCCCTTGAAGAGGGAATTTCTGATGGGTGAGAATTTTGAACGACGCATTTAGGAAAGTAGGACGAAAATGGGAGAGATAGATATTATCGGTCTAACAACTGAGTTGGAATTTCAATCATCTCAAGTATTGTATCATATAATTATTTACATAAATATATTTATGTACATCAGTATGAAACGGCCGTATAAATATATCCAGATGTAGAGCTCCAAACATTTCCCATCTCTCTACGATGATTTGGGGTACAAGGAAGCTTAAGAAAGGATAACAAATGAGCGAGGTTCATGCTACGATTGCACTCACCTGGATCTTTTTCATACCTCCTACTGAAGCGAGTTCATTTATATCCCTGCATAGACCCGGCATACTTTAATCATGCTATTGTGCGGAACATCGCCGAGTGAATAATATACGCGGCATTTAATAAATTGAGAACATCACCGTTATAATGGTTAGATCACGCTCCAGAATAGATGTAATATATTTTCAAGGAGGAATGGAAAAAAAACTTCTTCGATGAGGTTGGGTCAAATGGTGGGAAGGTAAAGATGAAATGCACGCAACGTGAAATAAGGAACAGTAAGCACGGCACAGAGGATTTACGAGGTAACCGTGGTGAATATTCATGAGAGAATAGGAATAAAGGTGGAAAGACCATATCGACTTGAGAAGGCGAAATCTAAGCAAGCGAGACTCATCAAGTTATAAATCGCAGGCAACGTCGCACTGCGCTATGGAAAAATTTAATTGCTACATTTTATTTCATAGCTATATTTCTAGACCTCGACGAAAGTTATAAAAGGGATTTCTGCACGTCTTTTCATTTATTCTCGAAGCGTTTTCCAGTATTGAGGTCGTTCAACGTTTCATTACTGCAGCCAATTGACTTCATAAAGATGCATGATCAAACGTAGTGAATGGTATCGGGACCATTCTATATATTTTATCTTACAAACATGAAATCCTTTACATATGAACATCTCGCAAGCTAGCAGTCCAATTTAGGTCCAAATTGTTTTCTAAAAACGGAAATTCAGTGCATGCGCGGATGTGATTTTCTTTGTAATTCAATAAACAGGGGAAACTCACCCAATTAGGGTCTGAATTTGAATTCACGGATTATATACAAATATCGATTGATTTCTTTACAATCGACGAGTACCTCAGTGAATAATGGTAGAAAAAAAGTTTTTGGTTTGAAGTTTTTTCTCCTCTTATATACGACCTTAATAATTGGATGTAAATGTCTGGAAGAAATATAATTTTGGGCCTTTGAACACAAACACGTTCATCGTCGTTCCATATTCGACAAAGTTTCCTTCAATGAAACTTCTCTTTCCCGGTAATCATGATTAGAGTACTAAGTGTAAGCAAAGCGTAGATGTAGTCAGGAAACAATAGAAAATCAAACCCCTCGGGGATAGGATTTTCAAAGCTCTTCCTCTCACATCATCGCTCGCTTTGGGTAGAAATCGTAAACGAGCAAAAAGCAAAGGGTCAATATGCCGATGCGATGGAAGCAAATCGCACCCGTTCCTTCAACAGAAAAAGTGCTCCAGTGATAAGCTGCTCTTTTCTATTTCCACGGCCGTTTCGTCCCTCAGCAATTTTTCTTTTTCCTTTAAATCCGGATGAGTTTTTCGAAACTCCGGGACATGGTGAACGTTTCGAAGTAAATGGACGCTCTCAAGCTCCATTCCCGTTGCGAACAGCTAATTCTCACGCCGGGTGCTCGAAAGTGATCGATTTCGGTGAGTTTTTGGAATATAATTTGCCTTCTCTCGAAAAGTCCATTGCATCGTTCTCAAATTTATATTGGCAATAAGTGTATTTCGATTGAGGTTTTGTAAGGAGTAACTGATGATTTGCCCAAAAAGTATTCCAGGGCAAATTCATTCCAGTGTCGCATGTGCAAAAAATACTCCCATTTGATTAGAAGAAACTTATTAATATCATTAACGATGGAAGAATCGTTTGAAACTTGTAAAAACTTATTTTCTTCAACTTTATCGTTTCCCTATTTTTATGCAATGTCCATTTGACGTGAACTATCGTAATCTAATATTTAAGAGGAAATCTTGGCGAACAGGGAGCGATCAACCAACAAAATATTTATGCAATTAGATTATTTTCAACATTTGAATAGTTATAGCGTTGAGTTAGTGGTGTGGTATGAACTCTCAAATCCTGAAATTGGCTCTGTTTGACATTCACCGAAATTTGAATGTCATTCGACTAAAACTCTAACAAGCTTAGTCATATTCCTACTTAATTACTTCGAGCGTAGGTATCACGCGATTCAGCGACGCGAATATGGCACATTTTCATACAGCAGACAGAATGTTATCTTCTCACTCGAGAGGACTCTATCAAATTCGTTCCACGAGTGGCCTAATGAAAGTGGTTTATCCATCCTCTCGGACGCGGGGAAGAGATGAGATGTGGGATTAATAAACGGCAGTGATATCGCCATCCATTAGCGTCCCATGTGGATTAAAAAGTGAATATATCGGGTTTGAAAATGGCCAATTTTCCCTTCTGTTCAACCTAGTTGGATTAAATAGAAGCAGGCAATGCAAACGCCAGTGTAATGGAAAAAAACTTCTTATCTAGCATCTAAATTATGTTTCTGATAAAAACAAGCTTACGTACGTGCTTCATGAATGATAGATTCAAATTTTTACAGCACATATAGCGGGCTTGCTGGTCATTTACCTGTAATAGAAAAACTTTATTTAAAATGTAAAAAAAATGGGGGGAAAAGTGATCGAGGACCTATGCGGTGAAAAAATAATCGTATATGGGTTAAAGAATTTAAATTGTAAGCCTTAATTGAGAGTACAGCTTTTTATGTGGATCCAAGTAAGTACCTCTTTGCTACGAACTAAGAGATCGTTGCTTTACGAGCATACGAAGTTGTCTATTTCGTTGTCACGGAGTCCACAATGAAGTTGTGTTTACCAACTGGAAACTCTTCACTGATATCCGGTCTCTATGCGGGACTGTTCCTCCTACATCCATGTGTTTGGTAGATCCAGCTAACAATTTACACTTCGGCCACCCGCAAAAACTGAGTTCCAACTGAACTGTCGAGCATGCCCTCCGCAAACGTAATTTGTAAAGTTGTTCCGAAAGCCGTGACAAATTACACTCGCCCCTTGATGAGATTATACTGAACGAGTTTTCACCCACTCATTTCATTTCCTCTTTCAATTCAGCGGAGTTCAATCGAACGGCGTTTTCGGTATTCTGCTCTAATCGTTTTCATAATAAGAGTACGTTCATTAATCAGTAGATCGGAAATCATTCGCAAATGACAGTCATCGTTTCACCAGTTTTATTTCTGGTATTGAAGCAAATGGGAATACAAAACATAATACTTTCGATTACTATCCTTCAATTTCTTATTTTATTGTATAGCTACCCAAGGATCCATTACTTTTTCGTACGAAGACCAGTTTCACTCTTACTGAAATGCTGTCATCAAATTCGAAAGTGTTGTGAAGATTTAAGCATTTCTCATCTCAGCTTTTCTTATTTGAGCTTTCTTATCAGAGCAGAGCGCTAAAAAGCAATATTTCACGAAAACAACGACAGTATGCAATAAAATACAGTTTCTCATTGAAAGTCGTCGCTTTTCTTGACCAATGTAAAATTCGAATCCATCCCACAATGGAAAGAAGTCGACTAAGGGAAATATCATAGGTGCCGAGTCTCATAAGGAGGCCGCCGAGACGTTTTCCGTTATTAACCTGGCGAAGATTAATATCGGAAAAGTAGTCGAAACGTTTTCTCAGCCAAAGGCGTCAGCGCTATAGCTCTGCTGGGCCGCACTTCAGAAGTCATCAGTCTAACGCCAGCAAATGACGCTAACCTTCCTTCGCGTTCTCTGCTAATTGTCTGTCATTAATTCTTCTCTTTTGCCAGCTTGCGCCATCGCCCATTTTCGCGTTTCCCATCTTTGGTCTTTCTATCTCCTCAACTCTCAAGAGCGCCTGAAGACATTTCGCGAGTAGCAATGCCAGCAATGCTCTTTACACTTCATTTCATTTATCTTCGCCGACCAGACAAATATTCCCGCTTCATTCCTCATCACGCGAAATTAGTTTCCACCCGTCTTGCTGAGTCTGAGTTTCATCACTTGATAATGCGAGAAACGTACGTTCATTTATTTTACTGTATAACATCTAATTCTTCAGCTGAATCTTGTGTGTGGAGTGTAACGATAATAAATAGTCGTAACTGCAATTTTCTCGGTGATACTTCATCGTCTTTACGTTTTCTGCCACGGCAAGTTATTTCCTCAGGAATTATTTCGCTTTCATTCGACAGTAAAATCCTTCATTATATTCCCATTCCGTTCTTCCTTTCAAATCGTAATTGCTAGTAGAGTCGATCATTCCAAGACCATGCAATCAGTGCAAAACAAATTACCTATCTAAGAAAAGCTGACATTTTAAACGCTTCTGAACAACATTTCAACGAACATTCTCTCAGTTCACCATAACAATAAATATTTTAGAGGGGTTGTGAGGGGTAGAAAAACCGAGGCCGAGCACTTTCGCCCATTCGGGCATCTTCAGGGTGACGTGGAACCGTGAGGTCCACAGCCATGGTTCCACGTCGCCCTGAAGATGCCCGAATGAGCGAAAGTGCTCGGCCAGCCATTTAAAATCTGGAGAGTTACTCGCCTAGCATTTCTCCCCCTCACAACCCCTCTACAACAAATGCGACGACAACCAAACGAATAAATATTTTCTTTCTCATATAATTATGCTAAATAATATTGATAGAGTTGTACTTTTTTAGGAAACTTGGTCAAAAAAATGTGCAATCTATCTTTCATTATGGGAACTTCATGAACATCTAGGAATACGATAGTCAATGAGGAATTAAACAAATACGATGAAGAAAAGATAACATTTTTCAGCAGTTTTGTCTTCACTACACAAAAAAATCATACCCTTCAGATCACAAATGTCCGATCCGATAAACGGGAAAAACTCCGGAATCCGTCAAAATCTCTTTGTTGTTTGATTGAAAGGAGAAAATGTCACGAGAGGGCATTCGTATTCCCAACTGAGTTTTATCAAGCATGAAAAAGTTTTAAAACGTCTTTTTTCAAGTGTGAGTTATTCCTGTCAAACAGCGTGACTCAATATGGATCAGAAACATCAGAGTTGGCTTATTTGTTTTTGTTTTTGGACCTCCGTATTTTAGCCAACAGTCGATGCGTGACAACTCAGCAAATTATCAGCGTTCTTCTAATTAAACGATTAGCTTCAGTCAACTTCCGGAAAATTATTCGAAGAGATTGTAATCCACATCTATTTGAAATGGAATACACGCTTCCAAGACAGCCGAATTTCGTTGGAACTTTTTTCTACTATGGCCAGCAAAGTACTTTATGCAAGTCCAAAGTCGAGAGTCCTATGCCTTTATATAGCTCAATGAAAGCATCCGTCTTAATGGCCAGAGTCGTGGCGTGGAAGTGGTAGGATCTCTTCAGACGTCCTTCTCACTCTCTTCTTCATTTTCCTATTCCACTTTTCTTCCTCCTTTTTAGGCATTAAAGGACAATTTGAATGTTAATAGAACGAGAACACTCTGTAGAAGAAAGACTTAAGTGGAAGGAAGAGTTCGATAAGGGTGCCCTGTCTTTGAGAGCAAAAACGCTGCAAATGATTGTACAGTGGTTTATTATTCCTTCGCTTCAATAATGATTTCGGAAGACTATCCATTTGTGATAGTTAATTATTAAACATTTCTGAACAATCTCGCCGAAAAACAGATGGTAACTATAAGAGAAAACTCCGTAGCAACTATTGTAATTTTAATCATTTTTATTTTTCTTAATTTCCTAATTAAAAGCTAAACTTATTGCCTAACGATACAGCTGGAGAGAGTGTTTGACGACCATTCCAATGAGTATAGAACGATTTTTATAGCTCCAAGAACTCTCGAGTTATACCCTAATGCCAAATTTCTGAAAATCTCCCGAATTCGGCACAAAAGCTGCGATAACTCGAGAACCAATAAAGCTATCGACCTGGCGATGGTCTCATTCGATTCAGCGTCCAAAAATCTATATAAATTGATACCACGTACACATTTTTCTGAAATACCCTGGAAAATATGAATTTTCTCCCCCTCAAAACCCCCCAAAAAAACCCTTAAAATTGAGCTAGCAAGTTGGTTCAAGAACTGTGCCGTCGTAGGACCGAGATTGATTTTTGGTGAAAATTTCAAGAATTTAGCTATTATAGTTTGGCCGGAAAACTGCTAACGGCGTACGGCGTACGGCGTACGGCGTACGGCGTACGGCGTACGGCGTACGGCGGACAGACAGAATTTTTTTTATTGGATATTCGGATTCTACATGCCTTGAAACGTAAAACATCAAATTTTGAGGGGGGGTTAGAAATTTTTTTTTCTTGGGCGATTACAATGGTTTATTATTGAATAATAAACCAAAAACTTCTTAAATATAAACCTCAAAAAAAAGGAAAAAAAACTTCAGCCATGGAAAAAACTTGACGAAAGTTGGTTCTTTTCCAGCTAAAAGGTCGACGACCGTTCTAGTATTATAACTCTCTAAAAGAATGCTTAATAGCTTTCCACGAGAAATATCAAAGTATCGATGCGAAACACGTCAAAATAAATATCGGATAAGAAGAATTGTGGCCAATGGAGTGTTAGAAAACTGGAATTTTATCGAAATTACTGAAATTGTACCAGTTCTAGAACGGGAAAATGAAGCTCGTCGAGTTTTTTTTCTCTCGAAAAGTTCTCGAGCTAATTCTCGGGCGCGGTATTGCTCGAATGAAATAATATCATAATATTCAGCTTCATTTTTGAGAACGGAAACATTAATAGCAGTTTGGCGCCATCGAGCTCAAACAGTTTTGAATTTGATATAATTGAAATTTTTATTGAATGGGCATCATGTTCCACCTTGTGAAAAGCGCCTAAAAAAAGCATTGTAGCGAAAACGTGCGAAAATAGAATACATCATAAACGGTCATCTCCCAGCGGAACTTCCGAACATCCATTTGTTTAAACTCCAGGAATGTTAGGAATAGGTACGCTTACATTTGGAAACTCGATCCATCAATGTCCGCTCAGTTTTCTCGGTCATCCATTTTGTCTCTGTTTATTAACTAACGTTCCCGTTGCTCTGTTTGGTCATACACTATCTGCCACGCGAAGTTTATCAACAATATACGCACACCAACGAACAATACGCTTAATTGTTCCTTTATCGGAGTGGGTACTGCTGGCTAGTCAGTTTTAACTCCGTTCTTACCCTACAAGAATTTACGGGACATCCGAACTTTAGATAATCAATGTTCATTAATGAAGTAAAATTAAGTGCAATTTGGCCAAAACTGCTAAATGATTTCAACCATTATTATCAATTATTTCTATCGAAAGATGCAATACGTTCGCGTTGTGCACGTACTTATCTGCGGATAATTAATCATGAATTTTCCTCGTGTTTCAGGGGTATAAACGGCTCGCCATTGATTGAAAATTGAGTGGTATCGTGATTCGCAATCTATGGCTAACAATGTCTCACCGTCGTTCGAAACACGGCCTAACTGGTGGAGACGTGGCGTTGGCTGAAACAAGCTATGGAACATTGGATATTAAACTCCCGCCAACTCTCTGAATATTCAGAACCACACCTGCAACGGGTCAACTTTCGAGAAACGCTTGTACATACATAATATTGCGCGCCATAGCCGAATTTGCATGTCGCAGACAGGGAATTCATGACAACCGGCTCGATGACGTTGGAACTGCATTATTTGATATAATGGTACCATAGCTAACGAACCATGTTTAATCGTGAGATATCGAAGTAATGTGTAATAGGTGTAAATAATCACTCAATACATTTGATATTTATTTCTAGCATCTTTGCTAGAAGGATGGCCAAAAGGGGAAAGCGCTCAGCCAGATATTTATTTATTTATTTATTTTTTTATTTATTTATACAAACACGGGCAACTATGCCCAATTACAACACAATACAAAAAAAAAAAAAAAAAAATACAATACAAGGTGGCGACGCGGCAACAATAATCTGTCTGGCAGTTTTTCAATATACATAATAAACCTAATATCACAATAGTTTCTTTAACCTACTTACACTATGGTAGAATGGATCAAAACTGTGCTCAATACATATTCTGTTCATGGTTCTTTGTCCCCGATGAAGGGGATTGTTCAGAAGATAGTTCGTGGACGTGGTGGATATGTAAAAGGGTACGCATGACCGGGTGCTGTAGTTAGTGGCATGATATCAACTAGAGAATAAGCGACGTAGTTATATCTTCTTTCAGCAGCATGACGAGACGTAAATCTTTTGAGAAAATGCATGAGGAAAATTCTGCCCTCATTTTGGTAAAAATTTAATTTTTAGCTCCCAACTCAGATGCGATTAATGACGGCAATTTGAAACAGGCAGATGGAAACGGATATGCAGGGAAGCTTTAAATAAAGGAAGTGGGTTTGTTTCAAGATACCTCATCAAGTAACGATAACGATAGCATGAATCTCCAGGCAAGGTGTACGTCACGCAAATCTCTCATTATTGGGAGCATCGTTTTCTCAGTCGCAACCTCAACAAATCGATGAAGCAAGATGTCTCGGATTCTCGTTATTGAAGTCTCCGGTTCAAACGTTTTTTAGTGAAAGATGTTTAACAGTGAAAATAAGGAGTGCAGTTTTACTGAAGACTAATTGGCCTGAACGCCATAACAAAACACTGAAATTCTTAAAAAAAAATTTTTTTTAATTCATGTGATTGTACGATGGGAGCTAAATTTAATAATAAAATAAGTTACTACATCATATACCCACTTGCTACGTTTTGCATTGAAGCGGTGCCTTTGCCGTGTACCAAAATGATTGTGTTGAGCGATTTTCCTCTACTACGATAGAGAATTGAAATTGCACGTTGCCAGAGAGAAATTGGAAAACGAAAGTGGGTATAGGCTTTTATTTATTTAGGCTCATCGTAGTTGTTTGGAGCCTAAGTGCCTCGGTGAATATAAAACGACGTAGCGAGCCAATGAGGCAGCTGTGTGAGACTTTGTGAGGAGGGATGGTGTAATGGAATTAGAACTGAGAGCAGAGCAAACCCGGAAAAGGGAACAGAACAGACACTATCGCCCTTTTGCACCTCGCATCTTGTTGTGTATATTTCCAGTTGAGAACATTGGTGTTCCCAAATGAGAACGGTAAATTAGAATAGCCTCTATGCGAGATGAATAGGGATTAGAAATAAACGTTCATGAGGGCTTAATTTAGTTAAAATATATCTCATTTTACTCGATGTAATTAAAATGGAATTTACCGAGAAACATTCGCAATACACTTTTCACAATGAGATTACAATTTCGATATAATAAACGCCATATTTTATGGATCATATATTTCAGGGGTTTTCCGTTGACAATGATGATAACCAATACGCCCGCTCCGATTTGTATGACAAACCCCATGCGAACGAACTACGTCTTCTTTTGAGGGCTCCATCCAAAAAGTCATTGCCTCCTTATTGGATTTCGTCCTTCCATCGAAGCACTGAAAACTGGCGAGCCAGCTAATAGAGGGATCTCAGGAACCGACTGGTTTGGGATCCACTTCTATCTCGTCTATATGGGGATTGCACTTATTTCGTAGTGAAGTCACGTTCGATCGCGTTCTCCTGTCCTTCGACCACCCTTGCACTGTAGTGTAAAGTTAGTAAACGGGCCCACACATCCGCTCGTATGGCCAGCCCCGCTCTCCTTATCTCATAGGTATGCATAGTGACGACTACCTTTTTCGCATCGTCTGGAATTCGCCCACACATCCCTCTTGGTTAATAACATCGGCAGCGCTGCTCCGAATTCGGCAGTAAATTCAACCATTTGTGTAAAAGTTCGAATCATGCAGCCAAGCTATGAGATCCAATTTTCGTTGATTATATTCATCGTTGACAAATATTCATTACGAATAAAGAAAGATTTTTTCAGCCATGTACATTTTTATTTCTATCAACAGGCTTTATTGTCAGAAAACGTGAAAATACTCCACAGAAGGTGTAATAGTTCGGTAAGCATGCCCCATTCCCCGGAGAAAAGTTTTTCCCATTATATTTTATTTCGAACTTTCTGGCGTCGGCAGATTATATTTACCTACCTTAGTAAAGAATTGTGATTCAAGATAAATGGCAATTATTATTTGGAAATCTTACCGCGTGATTCGGGTCCGAGGTGACATATTGATTTGAATTAATCACTCAACTGTAGATGTGTATGGAATGTGATGAAGTAACCGCAAGGCACACTAATTTTCAAATAATGCAACAGCATAAACCCAAAGCCGAGGCTCAGATACCGCATTGACTCGATTCGCGAGAGGATTACGATTTACGCTGATTGCTTTTCCTCGCGCCGTTTCTAATTATTGATTTCGATAATACAACATGTGGCTTACTAATTAACTTGGGTTTTGCGAACTGATTCTGTTCCGAGAAACCGCACGGTTGATAAGGATGAATCCTGACTCAATTTATTCTGGGAAACAATGTAACTTTGTCCAAGATAGTTGACGTTAGGCCTCCAATACTTTACCAAATGAGCATTAGGGTAAGAATGTTTTCCACGAATGATAAAATTATGATTCCGATTTTCCTACAGAATGTCATTGCCTATCTTTTGAAATAGCTTTTCCTCCAATCTTTCTCTTTGCAGGTGTGCCAAAGCAGCGGTGGGTCAGAGTAGCCGTGAGGCGTGATAACAAAAATTAATAACAGCTTGCCCTCATTTTACTTTAAGAAAAAAAAATTCTTCAACTGTCGTTACCAACTGGAGCCAAAGTTTTACCCCTCACGCAAGAAATCAATCTGCCGGAGCCGACTCTTAACGAATTCTTTCATTCCAAAAGATCTAAGAAAAAACTAAAACTGCCACCCTGCTGGTACCAGCTGAGTTTGAAAGGGTTTTCTTACCGCAGTCGAAGGTCTGATATTGAAATTTAAAGCTACCTGCAGACGATAAATCAATAAGAAAAGTTTGCCCTGCTGCTCAAACACTTTTGGACGTGCGACGTTCTGACACAAATAAATCATTGATTCTCAGAAAGGGCTTCGATCTTTCCATTATTAAACAGTGGATCTGATGTCAGCTACGAGCCGAAGGAAATTGTGCAGCCAAAAAAGAACGAAGATTACAAAAAGTAGCAGACTAACAATTTAACCTTTTAAATTTGAACGCCCCATCCAAACAAGCTTATTGCTAAGTGTCTAGTAGAGATATGTAAAGTCTTACATCAATATTATTTGGTTACCTGCAGACCCGAACGTCAAAGCAGTGTTTTTGCGCACACTATTTTGATTCACTTTAATGCATTTGCTCTTTAAATCATAATTATATATTGTTTATTGATTTGTGGGAGAGAGAAGCGTATTATTTGATAATAATCGAAAAGAATAGGTCTATATATATTATATCGTTAGCACTTTTCCGAAGCGACATTCGGTATGAAATTACAACCAAACACAATTTTTGTACAACTTCGAACGAGGCGGGGTGTTTTATCAAACCAAGCAACCGCAAGCATTCTAAAAACTTGTATAGCGCTTCATACAGCATAAAGAGTGTAAATAAAACTCCTGGTATAAAAATACTCGTGTTACAAGAGAGTGAAAAAAAAAGAAAAAAAAAAAAGTTTTTATTTGTGGTGTAGCCTCCATTGAAAATGATTGGCAAATGTTGAGCTCTACTGAATATCCATGAAAAAGTAACTCAAGTAACTGGTAATAATACACGAATAAATATTTTCCTGTGAAAGTCAAAGCGAAGAACGAAAAGTTCTAAGTGAAAAATAGTGCGAGGTCGGAGTAGGATTGTGGTAACGGCTGTGTTGTCACCTTCCAACACCAAACTTCATTTTTCCGTTTCCGACCTTAACGCACTTTAGCCCCGTAGAAACTCTGGTAAAGACAACAGCTAAACTTCTTTCTCCGACTGGCCACGAACTTGATTACCGTTTCCCGCTCCCGGCCGACCTCGTAAATGCGGATTCTGCCTCAAAAATCCAATTTTTACTCCTTCCTTTCTACCTCGGGGTCAATTCGATTTTAGATAACCTGAAGCCCTCTTTAACGACGACCGCTACCTTACCACTCTTTCTCTCTACGCCCCGAATTCATTACATCAATAACAAAGTTTAACCTCTATACTTTAGCCAGGCTTCCATTAAAAATACCCATAATTAAATAACCTCAAATGGGTTTCCCTCTTCGCGGTAAGGCGTTCTCAGAATTGGAACGGAAGAGAGAAGATGCTTTTCGTCTTTTAAATGAGCAGAGATCGTTTTTATGCGAATGAATTCGTTTAACCCTTATTCAATACATTTTACTCGAAGTATTTTCACGTTTTCAGTTCTTAGGGATTTTCCAAAGAGGAATTACTGATCTCTTTAAGATTTAGTAATATCTGTGGACTGTTCGTTTTTGGCCAAATTCGTTTGAACGCTAAAATCCAACCTCACTGGTGAAATTTATTGGATCCTGATATTATGGAGATCACATGCAGTTTTATTATCATTATTATTACTAATTTATTTACTTTTGTAGGTACGTAGTTAATGTAAGTATTGAGATCGTCCAAAAAGTCAAATTTGGGAGAACTTTCAATACTAGGTACTATTTTCAGAAACACTTTCTGACACAGAATTACAAGGAGTACGGTGTGTGGCACTAATAATAATAATAATAATAATAATAATAATAATAATAATAATAATAATAATAATAATAATAATCAAACGACATTCAGCTGACATAAAGAAACATTTTTTTAGTCCCCCAGCACTTATATATATAATCATTTTTGCAGTCAGGAAAAATCAAAATAAAGTCAATATATTATAACATGGAAGTACTGTATGAGATCCACTCGATAAGAATCAGACTTCATTCAACCGCTTTTGTGATTTTTTTCAAATCTCGGAAAAATCTGCAAATTGTCTAAAAAGTCGGTTTTTAAACTCTCCGAAATTGACCTTTAACCGTGATTTTTGGGGTAAAAATTTATGTGATAAATTGTTTTATTATGCGGAAGTTTTCATTTGAACGGCTTACACACGTGCATAGCAAAAAATTTGGTGAAAAAATTTAAACAGCGCCACAGCGGTTAAATGGCTCTCGAAGAAATGTAGGCTGTTGGAATATAGCTCAATGGCTTTCTGAGTTAATTTTCTTCGACTTCGATTAAGGTCTGTAAATGTTTATAATGGCGACTTTTTTTTTAACTCCCTGGCTTGTTTTTCAATAAAGCTCTTAGTTTACAATCGTTGTGCCTTTGTATACATTTCTTACTTCTTAAGAACAGGTGGCCCATTCTCCTCTATTCTACGCTACTTCATTATGTGCTTTTCGGGCATTTGGTCATCTTCACAGCACAGTAACTAATAAACCTTGCCATATTATGTCAGCCAAAATATTTAAATGAATGCCGCAACCTTAAGAAGAAGTAGGTGACTACAGTTACGAACTCGACTTATCCTGGGAAAAATCAATGCGACGTCTACGAATCCAGCCAACCAATAGAATAAGTAGGCATGTCAATTTTGAGATCTGGTGAAATAAAATGTTGCAAAGTAGAAAGAAAAGCCAGTTCTTATGCGAGTATGTTTATCTCTGCCGATTCCAGTCCTGATGTCTGTGTAGACATTTTCGAGTAAACACGATAGCGATAGAAAAATAGATAGCGCAGAATCCGCAGCTAACGATGTTGGAAATATAGTAGTAGAATATCGTCAATCGATTCCGAACGATGCTTGTATACTGACAGACTACATCCATATCAATGAGAAAGGCGGGACCAGGAAAACAACCAAAACCTCATTTCGTTTGCGGGGACGGCTAAACGGAAATTCCTTACCGACTTCAAACGGTCCCCCGCGATTTTCCGAATCAGAAAAGTCTTTAGTAACTTCGATTCCGCCTTGTTCGGAACGCTACATCAGGAAGTCAGAGGAAAGAGGGCAGAGGGAGTTCGTTTCGATTGTATCGTATCAAACTCTTTTCGTTTGCGTTTGTGAATGAGGAAGGAGTTGATTCGATTTAAATCCAATTCGCTTCGAAGGAATAGGGCATAAATCAGCTTACAGCGAGGATGTTGGTTGCTATGGTGGTGGGGTCATAAATAAACAGCTGGGCTTCCGCGCTTTCCCTCTTTAGGCTGGGACTTCTCGACTGCTCTTTAGCAATTCCAAGCGAGAGGACCTCGAGCCGCCGCGACCACGTCCCCGTAACAGCGGAACAAGCCCCCCCTGAGTAGCTATTTCGTTTTCGCAACTAAATCTAATTCACAGCTATGCATTATGCGTCGTAAATATTCCATTTGTTGACACAATGCTCTTTTTAGACAAAGGTCACCTCAATTCGAATAGCTGATTCGACTGATTGCGTTCCAAGTTGTGTTCGATTTACATAGAGCTGCTTCTAATTCCATTTCGTTTCAGCGTTGGATGATAATAAAGGAAAGTTCGAGCAGTATTCGATTCACACCAGTGTTATTGAAGTTACCACAATGTTCGTTATGGTTTTGCAAATCAATTCTTTCCATGTTGACGAAATGAATGGAAGAATTTTTTTCGAGCATCAAAGTATTTTTTTACAGGCATTCATGACGAATGTACGGAGCATTTGCTTACCTAATAACAGATTGTGGGAAAATTATTCTCAATAAATTTTAAACAATTAAATTAAAGAACGTTTGGGGCTTCCAATGCTTGAGGTACACATTTCTGATGTTATTGTTGAAATTATCAATTATCCTTCACATTTTGAGGTTCCAAATTTCAAATCTTTAGGTAACATTATTCAAGAGATTGGAGAGACACGAGCTACGGTCTTTTCTTTTGAGATTTGAAAAGGCAATTTCTCTTCCATTAAGTTGACTGATCTAATTTCTCCTCTTCCCTTATTATGGCCATCGCTTTCTATCTTGAAATTGCCTTTTGGGCTTTTCATTTTCCGAAAAACCTCATTCCCTCATTGTCGCGTTTGTACCTGTTTCCAATTCGCTCCCTTTTGACGCTGGTTTTCATTTAATGTGATTGACAGCTCAGAGATTCGCCGTATTATCACTACCCCAGATTCTGATAAACGTAACGCCTTCTTGGTAAACTAAATTTCTTTAGATGCTATGGTAGTTACTGAGGTTTATGAGGTCATCATCATCTGACAGCGAATCATTATGTACCTCTATTATGTTCCGGAACTTTAAAGATCTTACAATATACAGAGAATAAAACCCACTGTCGTTTTCATTCATGCCCGATCAAACATTTTTTTCTTCCTTACTGGTTGAATCGAAAATACTTGTGAAATACCGTGCACTCGTAGTAGAGGTAACCTGTAGTACAGTTTCGATATAGCAAAATCCCTATTGAAAGGGCTGCTACGATTGACTCGGATGAAAGGAGGTATGGACGTATAGAAATGAAGAACGATAGAACCGGCGGATGGGAGCGAGTGAGCACCTGGAGTTGACGTCATTTCAGTTTACTTGAAGTTTCCGGTATCCCCCTCGTCGTCTTAGCGCTGGGAGATTGTTCGGTACAGCCTACAGATGGACTGAACGGTGTGAAGCCTTTGCTATTGATGCGAAGGAGGTTTTGAAATACTTGAAAACTGTGAACTGTATGCGGCTGACAAGCATCGTCCTAAGTTTAATTCCTTCCTGAAGACTGACTGCCTCTAAGGGGTGTGTATCTGACTCGAGTTAATGGAAAGTAGAGAACATCATTCATTCAGTTCGCGAGCTATCAAAGCTTGCAGCTAAACATTCACAATTTATAATATCTGCAAAGTCATTCGTTTCTTTGGCCCAAAAAGGTTGAAAAAATATCTAGAGTAAACGGATATTTTCTTGAATCCATTTGATACTACTTGTCTTCTGAATTTGTGAGAAATTGGTGGGTATTCGTCGAGAAATATAATTAAAATTGGTACCTCGATATCATTTAAAGTATTTGAATCGACGGCTTTTTGTTGACGTTATCGTAAGTTAAATTTTCAAAATTGGGTACCCGGAAAGTTTAAAGTGAAGACTTCGGCTGGTAATTTAAAATTCTGAAACCTTAATTACAAAGACGGAAAGCCACAAGTGTGAAAAACGAAATATAGGCACCAAGGGAAGTAATATCAGTGTTTTATTAAGCTTGGATTTGAACCGCAATTATGCCACCATTGAGTTATTACACATGATAGTAATACATTATATTATCTTATGCCGAACGATAAAATAGAAATCCAGTTGCTCAGCGGTGGAGTGAAAAATCGCTGGAGGGGAGTTACTATACCTACGGCTTGGAATTTCCCGCGCTTCAGCCCTTTGTTAGGTTATGCACTCACTGCTTGCAAACTTAGTTTTGAACGCGATCGCGAAAGTAAACTGGAAACAGGCCGACAGAACGTAAAGCGGTGGAGAAGTTTGCCGTAACACGATATCCGAACGTGACTTTGGCCCGACGTCACGGAAAACTCGATAAGAGGTCATTGTTATTCATACTTCCTGCCAGTCTTACGTCAAAGTCTGTATAAAGTTGAAGGGAAATAGCGTAGGTCGAAAGCTGTAGCGAGATCGAGACGAGCGAAGCTTTATTTAAACGCGATGGAACGTTGGACGGAACAGAAAGGAAAAGAATGAAAAATATGTTGCGATCAATCCTCCAACCTAGGTGCGAATTTCTATTATACAGTCGAAAGCGCAACGCCCTTTATTTCATTTAATGCCAGAACATACCACGACTGATAATAGAAAAAGTACTGAAGTAAGTGTACTCCTAAACTAAATCTAATTAACCGACTACGTCTCGGTGGCTAGTCTCGGTTTTGTTCTTGTTTACTATCCGACCCAGCAGAAACGTTCCATTCTGTCGGGAACAAGAAAGTGATTCCGTTTTTACATAAACATTTTTGATTTGCTCAATATTGCAATGCTCCCAAATGTTGAGTTAATAAAAAAAATTGAATTAAACTTTTTTTTAATAAAAAAAAATTTGATTAGGTAGGTACCTACTTAATTAAAAATAAATAAAATAATTTTTTTTTTACATTCCACATGATCTAATACGCATTTTGAATCTAGATTCGGTTTCACTCGATACTCAAGGCTAAATCCCGAACAATCACATCTACGCCTGTCTGAAGCTGAGAGAATTGGTAGAAATGGAAACAAGAGAGGTGCGCCGAAGAGTAGAATAATTGATGGGAAGGAGCCGAGGATGGATAGGTCGGGAGGAAGAGGCTCACGAGGTGATAGCCAATCATCCGAACGATTCAGATTAGCTTCCCCCACCGTTGTATTTCATTTCTCCCGAACGAAGAAGATCAATACGTTTTCGTAATTCTCGGAGAAAATAAGTTCCCCTCTCCTCGGGCAGGGTCGGATCATCTATCGATGAATGCCAAAACCGAGGTAGATTTCAAAATATGAAAATGGTAAAGCAATTCATCAACCATCCAAAGACAATTCGTTTATAACTACAGCAGTGTCAGTGGCGCTTGGATAGAGCGAATGTGTTCGGGAGTCAAGCATAGGAAATGCGTCACTAATTTAACTTTGTAATATATTAGTTACAAATTAAGGAGACAAGAAAGCCGTTGCATCCTTTACCAGGGAAAGCATATAATACTCCTATCCCCATTGCATGAAAACGAAAAATAAACTATCCTCGTATAAGTACACATAGACAGCTCTCAAAACGACCGTATAATCCCATTAACGGTGACTAAAGCAGGAATTTATATTATTTTCATTGATTATGTGAATTCTGTTAACAACTACATGGAAGCGGAATATGTCAACTTTTCGTACATTTTGGTTTATTATTCAATAATAAACCATTGTAATCGCCCAAGAAAAAAAATCGCTAACCCCCTCCCTCAAAATTTGATGTTTTACGTTAGCAGTTGTTTTACGTACGCCGTTAGCAGTTTCCTGGCCAAACTATAATAGCTACATTCTTGAAATTTTCATCAAAAATCAATCTCGGTCCTACGACGGCCCAATTCTTGAACCACATGGCTAGCTCAATTTTAAGGGTATTTTTGGGAAATTTTGAGGAGGTTTCCAAGGTTTTCCAGAAAAATTTGTGTTTGGTATAAATTTCTATAGATTTTTGGACGCTGAATCGAATGAGACCATCGCGGGGTCAAAGCTTACTGGTTTTCGAGTTATCCCAGCTTTTGTGTCGAATTTGGGAGATTTTAAGAAATTCGTGAGTTCTTTGAGCTATAAAAATTGTTCTATACCCATTGGAATGGTCGTCAAACACTCTCTCCAGCTGTACAGTTAGGCAAAAAATTTAGCTTTTAATTAGGAAATTAAGAAAAATAAAAATGATTAAAATTACAATAGTCGCTACGGAGTTTTTCCCTTATGGTTACCAATCTGTTTTTCGGTTGGAACGTTCACACATGGTCGGAATAATAAATTACTATCAAAAAGGGATAGTCTTCTTCAATCATTATTGAAGCGAAGGAATAATAAACCCCTGTACAATCTTTTGCAGCGTTTTTTTCCATTCAATATAACAGCCATGGGTATCTGCTGACTCGGTTAAGGTTTCATTGGGTTCAGCGTCCAAAAATCTATAGAAACCTTCGTCCAAGAAACCTTCGAAAATACGATTTCCCCCCTTGAAATCCCCTTAAATATTCTCTATTTTGTGAACGATTACAATGGTTTATTATGATAATAAACCAAAATTTCAACAGCAAATTTTAATGAGCTAACTCATTTCAAAACCGTACGGACGTTCTGTCGAAATTATCTCATCAATTATCTCATGGTCGTACTGTGAAAGTATAGCACAAAGTTTCTCGCTGGTCGAAAAGTTGATTACAATTTTCTTGAATACTCATAGCGGCTGACGCTTTTGAAAAATAGTCGTTCAACTTAAGAAAAGGCACCCAATGAAGGGCTTCTGCTCGGACTTTGTTCTTCGCGTTAACAAAGAGGAACTTGTGCCTTATCGCGAGAAACGGGTTTGTACATGAGAAACTCTCGTTCCCGAGGGTGGGCTTCGTTTTACTTGTGGCGGAACAACTTGAGGAAAACCGCCCCAATGAAGTATCGCCGAGATTATCGCAGCATCTCCCATCTCGCAACCACCTTCCGTGCTCTCCTATCGGGAAGTTCGCCCATGAACTATGGGCTGCTGAAGCGATAGGAAGTTCGAATGAATGGACAAAATGTTGTAAATCCGAAGTAGGTACGCCAACTCCAGTTCCACAGGTTAGACCAATCGAGGGTTGCAACTGAGAGATCAGAGACTAGTGATGTGGACGAAGATTGTAGAAGTTATTGTTGAGGATTGAAATATTATTCTAATAATCCCTTTGAATTTTTCTTTCTGTTTTATCCTACGGAAACCACGTCGTGGTATTGAAATTCTTTGTCCATGGATGCACAGTTGGATGCAAGAAGACTCTTACACTCTGAAGCTAGAAATATTAGTCCAGTCAATAAATGACCCAAAATGAGCCTGACTCCTAGGTAATAAGCGGGGGGAGGAGGGGTGTTAAATGTACGAATTTTGGGTTTTTCGCTTATATCTCGAAAACGGTGCATCGGAGAGAAATATTTTTACATAATAAAATGGAGTTCTTAAAATTATCTAAAACTTTTATATCATATGTTTTTTTTTTCTAATTCCTAACCGTTTTCGAGCTATACCCTCGGAAAAAGTTAAAATTTTCAAAAAAAATCAATTTACGTCAAAATATTCATAAACATTGCATCATATTGTCTAAACCTATTCATAAACGAAAAGTATGAATAGGAAAGAAGTTGTAGATTTTTAAATTCCCTTTTAGCATAGATAAACATAATTATGCTGATTAATGTCCAACCCGCCTAAAGTTACAGCTTTTTTAAAACTTGTATAGCATTTTGCAATTTTCAGAAAATTAGTTTGTATATCATATTCTTAACCCACAACCTTTGTTCGTTCATCTAATAACATATGGCCACTTATAAGCAAGTTATTAAATAAAGTAGAAAAAATAATGGTGATGACAAATTTCACACTTTATTCTAATAGATAGTTTCGTTACACCAATACAACAATAATTGTATACCCCTGTTCTCAATATATTCCTAATGTTTTACTCTAAACTTTAAAAGTAATCAAATTTTGATCCTCTTTGAACTTGAGGGCCCAGGCAATGATTGTTCTTCCATGGCATCTTCTTCCTCAGTAGCGGGTGGCTCTTGCTGAATGGGCTCTACATCGTCCTCATCGTCAACAGGCACTTCCCTTGATATGAGTATGAGAATCGAAAAATATTCAAAAAATATTATAAATTGTTCGAATTTGATTGTTTTCACTTTAAATTCGAATTCCACGTCTAATTTCCTGTAAGAATCATTAATTAGTCAAATTTGAACAGTACTGTAAGTATTTGCAACGGATTTTCAAAGTTGAATAACGTAGGAGTGGCGTAGTATTAAACCCGGAAAAACTGATAGTTGTCGTGAAATTTCCGCCGTTTTGACGTCATATTCGGATTCAGCGTTAAATTTCCTATAAGAATAGCTTTCAAAATCGCTTTTAAACGAAAATTTAATTTTTCACCATTACCGATGCCAGCGGAGCTCGGAATTTCGGCCGGCGAAAAACGGAAAATAATTTCTCTGGCTCTGTTTAAATTTTTTTCACCAAACTTTTTGCTATTTACGAGTGTAAGGCGTTCAAATGAAGACTCCTGCATAATAAAACAATTGATTCGCATTTATTTTGACCTCGAAAATCACGGTTAAAGTCCAATTTTTGAGCTTTCAAAAACCGATTTTTTCGGACCAGTTGCAGATTTTTCCGAGAAATAAAAAAAATCACAAAAATACATCTTGGTAAGACACAACTTTCCTAAAATTTTCAGATTTTTATCTGTATTGAAAGACGAGTAAAAATTCGTTAACTGTTCGGTTGAAAAAAATCGCAGGGGTACCCCTTGGATTTTTCGCGAAAACTTTTTTGAGATAGATTTCGCTCAAATTCAGCATAATGATAGTTGATGATATGCATATCAATAATATATAATTCATTCTTTGTTTTTTTCGCAGTAAATAGATGAAAAGAACGGTTGAAGTTGAAAAATGTCATGTTTTCGTGTATAGTCCACTATTATTGTTGAATAACGCAAAAACGGTTGAAAAATAGATAGGTACATTACATTAGGAAAATGTGGACAGTTAAATTACCTAACTTTTGGTATATTCAAACATCTGAATTGACGACTTTTTGTTTGAGTTATCCACTCTGCAAGTTACAAATCTTGGAAAACTTATAGATGTTACATCTAATTCTGCTACAACTTTGTTTAGTTACCTGCTCACGCACTCTACACCTCATTCCTTGACTGGACTATATGTTTAGATTGTCAAACGCAGAATCGAATGGATGCACCGCTTACTTTATAGCACCAGAGCCTCCAATATTTCACAGCTATTATCAGCAACTTATATGTTATTACTAATCTAGGGGAGCTATCCCTGTCGGTTTCCTGATGTGACTTGGTGCAGTGTACGATAATATAATGGTCTCGTACATGGTCCTAAAACATTCTACATTTTATCATTTTTTTACAGTTGGCAGTTACGAATAGAGTTGGAGTTCACGTGTAGGGTACTTGAATCAACGTGAACGTGCCTGTAATAAGGTAACAAATGCGTGCGTTGTTTTCAGCAAGTTGCAATGAAAACCGAAATTCGCCTAGTTAAGGCTTTCCAATATACTGTTCAACGGTACTGATGCTGAATAAGACATCGAGATTTGTCGCATTTGAATCGAAAGAAAGGGCAACAGAAAGTCGCAAAGATGGCACCGCAGTGAAAAGAGCAATGGCGTGATCTGTTCATAACACTCCCTTTGGAAATCAGATCCGTCGTCATACCCCAGGGAGAACTCGGTATTCTCGATCGGCTTAGTAAGGAAATATCTTCACCTTCTTTTTATTCTTTTGCCTCTGAAATAAATCTCGGCCGCTCGAGATGTATATTTCATTTTTTGGGGTTCAAGCAAATCGAATCGCGTAGTGATCATTGAATAAATATACAAACCCCAACTCGAAATTATGTTGACGAGGGAAAACTTTTGCTACTTTATCCGAAGTTACTTATTCAATCCGTTTCTTCTTAAGTTTTCTAAAAAATAAAAGAAAAAAACATTTTACTCTGCCATTGAGCAAGACGAAGGTTTTCAACCATTTTGAATCGATAAAAAACTGCCAAACCTGTTGGGGGCAACTAATAAAACGGCTCATTCACCTTCTTTCCGAATTGAAGGTGTCTTATTATTTATTTATTTTATTTTTTTAATTACAAGGGTATTGACTTATTTTAAGAAAGGGTATTTAATGGAGCATCTCATGAAAAAGAGCCCTGATCAGAAGACAATAGCGAGAAGTTAATTATGAAAATTTTTCTAGATTTCGTAAAAAAAAAAAAAAATAGTAATACTTAGCTTTTGTTTTCCGTATTTACGATTATTTGATTTCCGATGGTTCTTCCGAGGAAAATGTGAGAGAAAACGATGTTCGCAAAGAATACTCAGCAGTATGAAACACGATGCAATAAAACACTGCCTGGTGTGACACTGAATAAATGACAGAGTTCGGCAACAGTATCGAATATATCAAGAGGACAGCTTGTGAACTCTTGTATTGGGTCTCGGGATGAAGGGTTGCGGTGATAGAAACTGCGGATATACAAGGAAAGCAATAACCAGACGCAAGAAAGTTACTAGAGAGCGGTAAATCAAGGGTTGAGGGTTACAGTACATACATTCTCGACTCGAAAAATCCACTACATTTCAGCAATAAAAGTCTCAAAGGAAAAACGAAGAAAATGCGATCCGCCGAAGAGAAGAGAGAAAACAAAACCGAGATACGAGTAGGTTGAAGAGACTCACAGTTGTATTAGATTCAGGAAGTATTCCAACAAAAAAAAAAAAAAAAAAATCAAATCAAATAATATGTGGAAAACATACGGATTCGCTCATGTTCCATAGAAATGTGCGGAGCGCGAGCAGTAGGTTTTATATTAAAAATCTCGTCGACGCGAGGCTTGGTAAAATAAACATGATATGCACGTGGTGCGTTCTAGTCCCAAGCGAGTAACACCGGATATTGGAATCGAACCTACTGTAAGTGTTGCGATTCCAAGCTCTATTCAATGTCCTCTTTTACATCATGAGAAGTTATTTTCTTTCACGGATAAGTAAGCATAATGAGCTAAGAAACAGAAATTAATCGTTAATCTTTCTAACCTAACTGTTTCTATGTACAGGAGATTTCATTTTTGCTTGTTCGCTATTTCTGTTCTCTATTCCATTATCTTTAAGATTAAGTCGCAGATAAAATATTGATAGGTACGACTGAACAATTTCTAAATCCGGAATTGGCTCTTTGTACAACAAGATAATAATTTGTCACATTACCGGGGTAAAATTAAAAGCGGCTCAACTTTTGGGCGCGTTTTATGTATGATTCTAAAATAATTAATCGCCACTTGTCGAAATAAATAGAGAGCCAGATCATCCGGAAGATTTCCGGATCCGGGTTTTCCGTTGGAAGATCTTCCAAGCCAGAAGATTTAACATGGTTGATATTCTGTTGGAGCATCGTAGCTATTGTTGAGATAGTAAACCCTTATTACGGCCTTTTGCTTTCCATTTCCGGTTTCTTCTCTTTTCTCGTTGTGCCTTTTTTATTGACATCTGTTTTCAATTACTTTACCAAGATAGAGCTGCCATCTTCCTTCCTAAGGTTTCCTAAAAAGAAAGCTTCGGCAGTGACGTCACCCCCGCTCAGTCGTCCATGCCTTCAAGGACCAACGTTTTTGAAAGCCCGTGGACCGAGTAATTGTTGGTCAAAGATAAGGGATTTAATTTGGTCTGGCGTGGAAGAAGCCGCTTTGCTACATCATAACCGAAAACCTCACCGCTGTCCATTCCACATCCCATCGGCTAGTGGGATGTTCTGTCAAAACCAGGAACAGCAACTTTTTTATTGAATTGTGGACATCACTCGACAACTTGTGAAGGAGTAAAGTTACAGGAGTTACAAAACAGATAAATTGATCATTGCCTAGACCTACACTCGGTTAATCTGAGGGCCCGTTCGAAAACAGTGACGTGTTATAAAAATACTCAAGAGAATAACTTTGCTAGTAGTATTTTTGCAGTGGTTTTCGCAATACTCTGGAGACACTAAAAATGGACATGGACATTTTTTCACATAGATAGTTTTCTACATTATTAGTTCTAATGCTGACCTATTCATTTTTTGTAGCAGAGGGGTTGTGAGGGGGAGAAAAACTAGGCGCCTTATTCTCCAGATTTTTAATGGCTGGCCGAGCACTTTCGCCCATTCGGGCATCTTCAGGGCGACGTGGAACCATGAGGTCCACAGCCAGGAGTATTCATTTTTTGATAATCTTAAATTGTCTGTTAGTTGTGGATAATGTTCTTCTCCTCTAGGATGTCAAAACCGATTTGAATCGTATGCACTATAGCCATCTTAGATAGTCATCGTATGTTACGAGCTCAAGAATAATTTTCAGATCGGGGTTCGATTTAACGTGAAAATGTACTTCAAGTATACATATAAAAGTCCTTCAATGTCGACTCTCAGTAGTTAAGCGCGTTCAGTGTTAAAATGACTGGAAAATATTTTCAATGCGTCATTTGTGAACGAAACGTATTATCTTTATGAGCGATGTGGCTGTTTGAATTCTTCTATGATTACAGCGGAGCAATGCAGATCATGGAGAATAGATTAGAAGAGCCAAGATGTGACAGTTTGAAGACAGCATTGTTCTCGCTGTTACCGCTAGTAACCTTGAAACAAAAGACTCATGGCAAGCCACGTTCACTTCACATTTCTCTTGGTTCATTCATATACAAACCTATCTGCATCCCCTTCCTCCATTCAAGTCATTCTGAAGCCTAACAAACGTACATCCTCTCTTCGAATGGTTGAATAACCGCCCCTAAAGCTGACATCAACCAAACATTACAGCTCGTCCAACGCATTGTCTCTACTGTTAGAATGAATATCAAGTCTTAGTATAATCTTGAAAATTTACTCGTAACATCTGAATTCTAGCAATGGCTGGATACGGCGAAGTCACTACAATCAAGCCAGTAGTAATACAATCCATTGTGTTAAGATTCCGAGAAACGTTCGTGAACTTACTGCAACAACCATTTGTTTCAAGTTACTCTACATTATTTACAACTCATACGCCAAATTCCGTCGTCCTAGCGAATTCGGTTTCAAGCTTCAGGGTACGACCAGAAATTAATCAACTTCTCTAATTAATGACTCTAAACAACTATGTTGTATACTGCTGCTAACAAGGTCACTGACCGCTAAACCCATTCAAAAACGAATCCCTTTGGAAAGCGACGGCGTATTCACTACCACAAGCGTCTCAAAAGCGAATCGACTTAAGTTCGAGTCAATGCTGCCTTTTCTAGATGTAATTTAAGCTCGTTTGAGCGTTGAAATCTAATTGGGGACCGATTCTTCAAAAGCTACATGATCATTACTTATAGAAACACATACTCTACGGTAAAGTAAAGAGGTCCCACTCGGGAGTATAGAAAACGAGAAAATTTAAAACAAATTGCAGCAGTATCTGCTACAAAAAAGAAAATACCAGTTAACTATCTGGAAGTGATGAAATCACCGGTTCGAAGGAAGAATACCTAATACTGCTCTGAATTATCTAAAAATGCGTGGGAAACCTGTTTGTTCTGAGGAAGTGAAAAATAGAGAGGTTTAATGAAAATCAGGAATCAATAATTGATTGCGCATAAAAGATCAGAAAAGCGTCTGTCTCCTGCCATCAGTTGCTTCACTTGCTTGGCAAGATCATGGAATGTTAATTCGAACCTTTCATCGCCTTCGGATGGCTCGAACGATTTAAGTGCTCTGCCTTCTGAGAGACTATCAATATTCAATTTCGTCATGCATGTTAAGCAGAAACAGGCTATAGTCTTGGCGGAATGCTTTCACCGAAATTACCCTTCGCTAGGATAGCATTAGCAGAGTCTCGCGAAGGTCTTAGAATAATCACAATGGAAGAATAATAATAACAATGCAAGTACAGTATAGTACATTTCTTGGTTGTTTTCCATTTTTGTTAAACTTTCGACTAACAAAATTAAGATTTATCCGGCCGGATTAGAGCAAATTTGAATTGAAAAAATCTTGACTAAAACGCCACTACTAGCGTTCTATTTTGTTTTGAAATAATTTGAAGCGGAATACTTCTCTTAAAACTCGAATAACTCGGAATCAAGCTATTAATTATACTTTCGATTAAGTAGGTGGTGCCAAATTGATTTTTGCTTCCATGTTTGAAAGTTCTTCATGAGCAATTTAGTTAAATTTTAGTCCTTTCCCTCAACCCCTCGGTTCAGAAGTTAATTTACGAAAACAGAGGAAAAGACTTCACAAAAAGCTATAAACCCAATAAACTCAATTCAATAGGTCTCAGAAAGTCTAGGTATTTCTCAGCCGTTGAAACTGTTCCTCATGTGTTTCAAAACTATCGCTAAGGCAAAAAATCTTGAAAATAGGCTAAACAGCATGTGGCGTGATTTCAACACCTACAACTGAGTAGGTACATTTTAATAACAAGACGTCGAAACATTTCTATGTGGTAACATCGATGACACATGCGATAACGAGTCTCGCGATAACGAGTCTCGCGGTGTAAACGCGGTATGAATGGCGATCTGAATTATCGAGTCGGTGTGGAGGTTACTTTACTGGAGGTAGCAAAAGACACACCAGCGCGATCCCACGGACTGCTACTATACCTTCCCTCCAGTTTTCCAACGTTGCGCAATGACATGTTGAATCTTGAAGTTATTCGAGCTCTCCGACCCCCTTGCTTACCGAATTTGCAAAACTGAATCGATTCAATGGCGTTTTGACACGCTAGCGTGCAACACACCGATCGACATTATTTACATTATTTACTACCTAGAGAATGACAGAGCAACTTTTCAGCTAAATAAAGAATTTCATATATCTTTTGCGATACAGGACCGGTTCATACAATATTTTATTTGCTTCGAACACTGCTTGTAATAATAAATATTGGAAAATATTTCAAAGCGTTGAAGAGGCATAGTTCACTCATGCTAAGGTGATTCTTCATTCAACTTAAGTGATGGAGATAGAAATTTAGTTCACGATATGCGAAAAAGAGCCTCATGTTCACAATTGGCTCTATAGAATGTTACTAAGACCAAAATCGAGAGGCATGGAATGAAACTATATTTATGCATATATCGGAACCATGCATGATCGTAATTATTCGTTATTCATTTATTATACGACTGTTTAATGACTTGCGGATGAATTTATTTGGTACCTATTCCGTACCTTACATGAGTTAACGTCATTTTGTTAAGTTATCCGAGTTGGTAGTATCTCAGAATCGGATATTGACCTTATTAATCGTCAACGGGATTTAAAAAAAAAATATTCAGTTATGAAACGTGATAGGGTTGGTATTCGTCTAGTATCGCTGAATTAACGACGGTGAGAGAGTAATTACTCCATAAAGGTCCTCCTAATCGCCCACCAAGTAGCAAAGGTCACTTGGCTAAGCAACAGCTGGCCTCCTAGGGGAAATCCGGTCTCGTTCCATGAATGACAATGCTACGCCAAACATGGCAAAAGGACAGAGCTTTCACTGCCAATCGGAATATCTAGAAGAAACGGTTCGGCAACATATTTTGAACATATTTTCATCCGTAGATCATGAATGGAAGCTCGAGCCCTGATTTCGAATGGAGGGATGGGATTGCGGAAAACGTGTAACTGAACCATTGAAACCAGCTGACTTGTTTTGGTTCGTATTTCTATTTCCATACATTGACTCTCAGGATTGTCTATGTTCAATATATTTTGAATTGGAATCCGAAAGGACAGCATAATCAAAACCACCAACCTGGAGTGATCGGTTTGATTTCGGGCCCGTCGTATACATCCGTTGTGACATCCGCATTCATGTCGTTCTCGAGGTTGAACTTTGTTGGAATCCGCCAACCGACAGGTGTTTGGGACACAAACGATGACAAGAATACCGGGGGGTGAAATTGATTGAACGGTTTGCAATTAAAATTGCCAACTCCGATTGAAGAAGGACGGTTTCGCTTGGAAACCCGCAAGATGTCCGACGCTTCCCCTCTTTGGTCGACTCCTCGTTCCCCGCCTGTACAACGGGTGGCCCAGTCAATAAGGGTGCACGAGTCATGCGCAGTCAATCCGATTCGTTGAGGCTTTGTAAAGCCGAATCATGTGGTTTCGCGTGGAGATAAACAAAACTAACCTACTCCAGCAACCTTGGCGCCTTCCTCATCCTTCGCCAACACTTTCGTCTGGGGTCAGTTGATAATTGACAGAAAGACTGCCACAGACTATTCCATCCAGTTTCGATTAAAAACGCTGCTACAGCAGCGTTAGCAATCATTATAACACGTTCATCATTACAATGAATGTCCAATGTGCTCCTGGTAACTTTAGCTTCAATTATGATACGAGAAGACAGGCATGAGAAGACAAGCATCTATAATAAATTGATTTTAATAGTTAGCCCAACAGTTGTGAACGTATCCACCTTAAAATAACCACTCGGTTAACACGTATACACGCAAACTTCTTAGTGAACATCCTAATCAACTTTATTTTTAATTTCCAATCTTTATTTTTTTATTGAATAGGCTACCTAATAATCTACTGATGTTTTTGACCAGATAGATAGATTTTCTACTTTAGGCACATTGCTTTTTGATGGGTTCGTGGGCGTAAATTTTGCCGTAGCCGCAATAATTTTCTAAAAGCGCCTTACCTAAAAGTTGCAAGCTTTTAAAATTGTTTATATATTTATAACGATAGTTTTTGAATTGTGATATAAACGGGGGATGCTTCAACATATTTTTTTAAAAATCTCGTTCCAACAATGGAAGTAAAAACGCGACCTCTAAAAGAATATGAAGATTTTAATTAAGATACTACAAGCAACTCGACGTGAATGTGAATTCACCTTCATTTTCCCATGTTTCTCCAAGCGCTTTCTTTCATTCGGGTCACGTTTTTAATTTAATTAAATAGTATTACAAGTTCTGCTCAATTTTTTTTGTTAGCTCGTCAAAAGAGCAGAATATCGTGCGCTGAGATTCTTACGAAACCAAAGCGTGAAGTCTTTTACGAGGTAATTCATGATAACTACAGGCATTATAATTATTTTTTACTTTGGTATTTCGGTTCGCGAAAAAGAAATCGAACGGTTCAGTAATAATAAATTGGCTATCCCTACTTTCTTGGTATAGAGGTTGTTTCAATTTAATAGATTGAGGATTTCATCATCTAAAATAGTACGATTTAGTAGGTATTTCTGCAGCCGCGTGGTTTCCATAAGCTGTTAATAATTTTTTAGCTGGCTTTTAAAAGAAGAATTTCTCCTTTCTGTATTTCAGATGCTTGTAGAACTTATTTCAGCCGTACCGGAGTTTTTTGCAGAGCAAAGTAGTCTAGAAAATGGCGGTCATGTACTGACTGCTCATGCTTTTGCTTGGATCCTTTAAACCTTCGGCAAAAGGGTTGAGGGGATGATTTATGCTTTTTTCGTGTCGGCCTCCTTTCTCGCATCTTTCTACCGAACTTACGATTCTCGTCACGGCCTCGTGACAACTTGGCCATCCTCGTACAGCGTAACCGCGAGCCTCAGAACCTCACTTCCAACTCAACGTATTTCCCTTTTTTCTGAGGATAGACGCCCGACCCGGCCATACTTAGACGGTCATGTGTCATTTTTTCGGTATGATCCCGACATATTCGTGACTGTTCGTGCATTCTTGATAAGTGCCTTACTTTGAATGTGGAATTTATCTTTTTGTTCGTTACTTGCGACTGAACCTGGAAAGAGGTTGAATTGTTTTCTATTCTGTTTTGTCGAGTAACGAGACCGTGTAACTAACATAATTATGTAACCAACGATCCTAAATATTGAATCCTGCTCAAGGTGATCCACCGATTGAAATATATTTTTTGATCTAGAAGATTCTGATGAAACGAAAGTGTGGCCAAAAGCTCGACTGGTAAAAACAATACATTATGCACCAGAGAAAACGTTGTGACTTTTATCTCCACCAAGGTTTACCTCATTCAAGAAGGGGTTTTAAAGTGACGTTGTGTCCGACTCATTGAGTCCAACCATTGCGTTCCATCTCAAACAGGAAATGAAATGAAGAATGATAGCATCGAATTTCATTTTTCTGGACTGGTATATGGAGCTTCTACCTTACCTTCAATACGTCAAAGTGCAAACCCATTAGTATATTCTCAGAACTCTCGTCAAGGGTCCTCGTGAGAGGCCAATGGTTCTGTTCCATTCGACGCCTATCACTAGTTTAAATTAATTTTCCTCAATATGATTTTATGATGTATCAATGTGGGCGCATTCATAATATTGATAAATTATCCATGCAAATATTCTACAATATCATAATTTCAAATAGTCAAATTTGAATTTTTAGGTTTATTACGAAATTGTGGAAATTTTGGCACTTGAGTAGCATACCTATATATATATATATTTATATGCTACTGAAAATGTATTATATTTTCCATCATCTATCATTTTCCAGCATCTATTGAACGCGTACTGTAGGGAGGGTGGACGAACCAAAACGAAACAATTAAACTGATTAAATCGTCAAGCAAATCATCGAGACTTTTAATGAAGCACCATCCTATACGTAGACATTTACATAATCAAGGTCACATAGTAATTGTTTAACAATGCAGCGAGCACCTTATAAGTATTATGAATCGTATTTTACAGTAAATCGATACCACATAAATAAGATAACAATTATCGTTACAATCAAATATGTGGAATTCATTCATCATATCAGATGGTATGTACAAGATTTTACTTCAGGCCTACTTGTGAAAATACAATGAATGAAGCCCAGACATCAATCCTTATAACTAACCTTAGCTACATTTTTTCCTTGTTTATTATGCTTACGTTTAACATTCATATTTAGAGTAATTTTATAATTTTTGTTCTTCATTGTCGAGAACATGTAAATAATATAAACAATATTGGGGTCAGCATCAGAGCACTTCTTACACGATTGTAATATAATGCAATTATATAACAATGTGTTTAAATTAATACTAATTCACTCGATAAATCAATGTTATACATTTTGAATAATTGAAATATGATAACTCATAGTAAACGCAAACATGACCAAACCAAACAGAAAAAAAACCAAAACGCGTTTGAAAGTATACCGTTTTTCGATTTACTGCCGCGGCCGCGAAAGTGGGAGCGCTGGTGTTTGCGGCCAAAATAGCGACAAAATGTGCTCACGAGAGTAGCATTTTGAAATCCGAATTCGGTATAACATTCAAGCGCGTTCAGAAATTTGTTAGTAAAAAAGGTCAGGAGGAGAAATCTGGGCTTGACGAAGAAGAAGGCCTGGGATTTGGAGCGATGTTGCTTGGCGATCCAATCGGTGAAAAAGCGCCGTCGTTTAGTAGCCGGCAAGTTCAGCGAACGTCGAGTCCATTTCGTCGGCCAAGGACTTGTAGCGATCTTTGTTGAGGCCGAGTTCGTCTGAAAACACCGAAAGTTCGAGTCATTCGATTATTTTCAATTTTATTATAGTATTTTAATATGATGATAAGCTATGAAAATATTCAGAAATCGACAGAAATTGAAATCGGACAGTGGCAGTTCCTATGTGGATTATACAAAATGCGACAATAGTTAGTTTGCAGAATGTTGGTCAATGATTGAAACAATGCGGTTTTCGGTCGAATTTCGTCGAGCTTTATTTCTGCCGATGCAGGTTCCGATATGATACAACGTGAACTATAGGACCCCTTTGATAAGAATTTGCAGATAAATTGGATTTTACGTAAGTATTGGGGTGAGGGGGAGATAAACACAGTGACTCCTTCCCCACGGTTATTTTTCATTTGCCGAGATCTCTCGCCCATTTGGACCCCATCAGGGTTACATAGGTGTATCAGGTACCTACTAATGACCCCAGTGAATAATTCAACTACAAGCCAGTTCAAATTTTGAGTTATCATCGTACGAAAATTGAGCTGTTCGTTAACGTACATTGGATCGAAATTGAATGGATTTCCATTCACGTTTTAATTAGTTGAAGAAATTCATACAAAATGAATTTTACTATTCCACTTTTGCTTGTTTTCCATCACCAATTAAATTTCACGGTTTCGTATAAATTCATATATTTGTTGGTGGCTAATATTTACAGTACACTATTGTCAATAAGTAAAATATTTCCGCTGTTCGACAGGCTTAAGTATGCGTTTTTTGCGAAAAAGCGGCTTCGTTGCATGTCAGATGCTCAACAGTCAGTCATGATATTCCATGCATTATACAGGAATGGTTTTTCAGCGATGGATTTCTATGCAAACAATTAGTAAGATCAACGTTCTAGATGACATGTGTTAAATTTGGAACTGGTGCTAAACGTTGTTGTCAATCCCTGTTCTTGCTTTGGATTGGACAACCGAGGAATGTTTGTTCAGAAGGGAGAGGGATTCGTAATTTCGAATAGTCTCAGGCGATTCGAACTATTCATTGAACAATAA
This sequence comes from Tupiocoris notatus, assembly GCA_037159825.1. Classification (NCBI taxonomy): domain Eukaryota; kingdom Metazoa; phylum Arthropoda; class Insecta; order Hemiptera; family Miridae; genus Tupiocoris; species Tupiocoris notatus. Next base: position 46,534 of record JASJUZ010000267.1, on the reverse strand, counting down.
TTGCATCAAATTCGCCGGCTTCGTTGTCACCAACACGAGCTGACTCAATTCAAGGTTTGATTATCAGGCATTCCATTTACATTCGAAATATTACGCTATTATTGTGTACCTGTGCGCGTGGTGAAGTTGATCGGTGTGATGGTTATAATGAATAGGTCGTCTACAATTGCTATTGATATTTTTAGGCTTTTTAAATAAATACGAAGAAGAAATAAGCGGTTAGTGAGCGATTAGAAGCCAGTAAGCTCGGCAAAGGTGGAGTCCAAATCGTTGGCGAGGTCCTTGTAGCGATCTTTGTTGTGGCTGAGTTCGTCTGGAAAGTAAACATTTGTAACGAGGCAATTAGATGGCGAATGATGATTATAGCGGATTGAAAGCCTTTTACTGATTATTACGACAGCGATTAGTTTTCTGTTAACGTTTAACTATCGTAGGATGAGTAAATAGCCTTTGAAGCAATGAAGTTTGTAGGCAACTTTATACCTCATCAAATGGTCGTGAGCAGTAAAATCAGTAACGAAGTAACCAAAAATATTTTAACTAAGACTGTATTATACTCATGATGATCAAGATCGGCTCATGCATTTTCGTAAAATCGAGTTTTCAAAATCTTTATTTTGAAAATCTTGGTTCGACTGATCAATACTAAAACAATACTCCGAATATATGTACATTATCGGATAGGCAAACGGATATACACTAATTGTTCTTGTTAACACGAGAAAACGTTAGACATTCACATTAGACATCAACACATTACTAAACCAAGAACTTTTCCCAAGTGAGGCCTCCAAAAGCATTATCTGGAGGTATGAGAGCATTATTGGGTTATGGTTCAATGAGATTGGTCCCCGCCAAATATTTTAAAAGCTCAACTTTTATCATTATAACATCTTAATCCCATTTTTGCATTTTTACGATTAATCAACGTATCAACCATTTTACCCATGATTCTCCACATTTAATTAAATTGTTGATAGAGAATATTCTTGCTGATATCGGGGAAGATTTGACCTCGATTAGGGGTGATTTAATTAATTTATTGAGGATAGCAGTAAGAACTCCTTTCACTATCTACTTTCCTCCTCACATTTATGAGCATGTAATTTCGAAATTACAATTCGAAAAATAATAACTACTTTATCACGATGTGCTATATTTTGATTCGGAACAAAAAATACGCAACTGCGCTAATCTACATAACGGACGAAATAGGACAAAGTATTTTATAACTATTGACTTAGTACCTAGTTTTTTGCTTTTTGTACCTGTACGTTATAACGATGAATTCTATGTCTACTATAGAAAATATCAGCAATCGAAGCAACACGGTTAGTAAGCGATTAAAAGCCGGAAAGCTCAGCAAACGTTGCGTCCAAATCGTCAACAATGACTCTGGACTTTTCTTTTTCCGCTCGTAAATCGTCTGTGGAAAAATTCAATCAAGCAAAGCAATAATAAAATGGAGCTTTCGTCTCTTAGAAAGCGTTGAAGACAATGCTCGCTTAAACTAGGTTGGATAATTTATGAGCTTCTCTATTATCATAAAGCAATGAAAAGAGTAACTTTCATGCTCCAGTTTTATTCAGTTATTTATCGTTGATTCCCTCGGTCGTAACCAGGGTCGCGCTTGAATTGACTGTCCCAAGTGTTTCTAACGAATGAAATTAGATTTGAGTCTTATTATTTCTCTCTCCAGTGAAAAGTGTTAATAAGGTTATAACCTGAAAATTCAAGATAGAATCTTCAAGACGCCGTTTCACTTTAAAGCTTGAAAGAGGAATGAAAGAAAGGGCGGAAAAATCATAATTATATTTGAAGAAGCCCATAAATTGGTCGGCTATTGTTTGGAACAAGTTAGCGATTGAGAGGAATTTATTTCCAAAAATAAGGTTACCGTTTTGAAACGTAGGTTTACTGATATAAGTAAGAAAAACTTACCCTCTAGCCTGTCAACCTCCTTCTGCAACTTCTTGACCGTCTTCTCAGCGAATTCGGCGCGGGCTTCAGCCTGTTCAAACAATCGTATAAATAAGCCGAATTTCAAACCTTAGAAGCTAATCAATTAAAAATCTCATCTAACGACCAGCAAAAGTTATGCAATATAGTTTTCATTATCATATTGATAAAATAATTATTATGTTAAACTTATTATTACTTATATTAATTAATATAGTATAATTATATTGGCTCGCAATTATTTTGATTTGTGAAATGTTGGTAACTATTCTGAAGAAATTAGTTCATGAATGAACCCACCTCCTTCAACTTGACAGTCAGTTGCTTGATTTGGCGTTTGTATTCTTCGACCCGTTGGTTGGCCTGGGAACAAATAATATTAATATCTCAATTATGTTGAGCTATTGCATTGGAATTACCAAAATTGAATCCAATCTTCCAATCCATTATTAACATACATTATTAGTATAAATGATAACGACTAGGTTGTAAACAATATAATTTTGGGAAAAAATCTCGTCCATATTTTACCTTCTCCTCCGAAACTTCCAAGGATTTCAAGCTGTTACCGACAACTTTCAATTCCTCCTCAAGCTCCATGATCTTTCTGTAACATTGTTCCAAAATAATGTTAGTCGTTTAATGAAAAAAAAAGAATAATATTTGCAAATGATAAATTCAGGCGAAGCAATTAAGGACTATTTTAATTGTTCTCATAGGAGTTATTTCAAAATGATTTCGATGGCCTTCGTGGGTTTTATTCAAGGTTTCCCTAAATTATTAGTCATTTGGATATTTTTTCTTTATTATTCAAAAACACCCACATATTACTATCGAAAAAATTTTTCATACACCCACATAATGTTTTTGTTGTATTACGTTTCAAAGCATGTCGACTGAAAACTTCATCTTTACGTGATAAATTAATTAAGATATTTAATATGATAATTTATAATTATCTTCATAAGACAATAGAGAAAAATAACAATCATTACAATTACGACAGTTGGTAAGGAGTTTTCCTTTTTAAGTACCCAATTTGTTGGTAGGTGAAAACTTATACAAACTTTTTTGTTCATGGTGTAATGGAAATTGACGTCGTTGGCATTACGGTTACATTAGATTTTTTTAAATCGAAAGTTTGGCAGAATGTAAGTTTCTCAAACATGTATTGAAAAAGCGGTACTAACGAGTCTCCAGATTTGACACGATCTTCAGCGACTTCCAGCTCGTCTTCAACGAAGGCTAGCTTCCTGGACACCTGCGGATTGACATTTCATTTTGATATCAATAATAATGGATTCGAGTGAGAAAAAGTGATTTCTCTAATCACAAACTTTTTCAAAGTTATAATAAAATGAACAAAATTTTACCTCGTCGGACTTGCCGTCGGCGTCTTCTGCAAGGAGTCGGGCCTCTTTCAGCTGATTGGTAAGCTGGTCCATCCTTTCCTCATCTTGCTGCGATCTATTCTCCAACACTTTGCACATACTGAAAGTATATAAAGAAAACGAAATTTCAAGCATGAATATGGAGTTGAAATTTCCGACAAAATGAGATTTCGTCGCTCGGTAAATAGTGAATTACGACAGCTGTGAATATACACGAGTATCTTTGCATATAGCCACCATTTCATTACCAGGTCGCTCGGCGGAGCGGGAATTTTCAAGAACAACCCTCAGACACACGCTTTTCAGTAGGCAGTGATTTTTTTCTCGCTTTCGTTTCAACCGAGCAGAACCGTGTTGCAGGACGGTATGTAAACAGTTGAAAATGAAAAGGGAACTCTAGGCGAACAATATCTGAGGTCACGTTTTGAGTCAACAGACTCGCCACAGTCAGACAATGCCAACCTGTTTTTAAAACCGTTTCCATCTCCAAACGAACGGGTTCGTAACGAAATTATTTTTTCTGTTTGCAATTTCATCCTTTCGGCGCACATGGATGAAAAGGGTTAAGAGAAACACCCTACGGTGGAATGTCGTATGACAAACAAACCTCAACTTTTTCACCCATCAGAATTCCACCTCGTTGATCCCAGGTTTATTTTCAGCGTGATTTTCTCCTTCAACTATGGTCAAAAATTATACGAATATAGGTACGATTGCTTCGTCAGCGAGAGATGTATGTTTTCTTTATTGAGAAGATTTTTTTGTTCGGTTGGGCTTGATAAAATTTTGTGGTAGTGCTTGAAATTTCGTAATATCCGTCTAATTTTTATCGCATTGCAGTCATTTGTTTTTCAATGTCACTGCATAAAAGTATAATCTCACTATAGAATTAGCATAAAATAGTTTGAACCCCGCGAATCACAATCAGTAGTATAGCTGAACAGTAAACCGATACTAAAGAGCAAGTTTTTTAGCACCTAAATACATAGGTGTTCCGTCTGTTCGGTATACACTAAGTGACTGTTTTTTTACTTCCATGTTTTTTATGATCGAATTGCATTAGTATTGTACCGGGAGGCTTCATCGGCGGCGTGAGAGGCTTCAGCGAGTTTTTGTTGTGCAGTGCCGGATCTCTCTTCTGATCTTTCAAGGTCCTCTTCAACCATCTGAACTTTCCTGTTCAAAGAAGCCACTTCGCTTTCAGCCTGGAAGAGCCAAAAAAAAGATGTGTTATGGAAGAAACGATTCTCTTCTATGAAAAAAAAATAATAAAACTACGCCAAACCAAGGAGGAGAAGTTCTCGAATTTTCGAGCTTTCAAAAACTGATTTTTTTGAACCACTTGCAGATTTTTCCGAAAATTTAAAAAATCACAAAAATATATCTCGGTAAGATACAACTTTGCTGATAATTTCAGAACTTTATCTGTATTGAAAGACGAGTAAAAATTCGTTAAATGATCGGTTGAAAAAAATCGCAGGCGTAACCCTAGGATTTTTTTGCGAAAATTTTTTTGGAATCAATTTTGCTCAAAATCAGCATAATGATAGTTGATGATGTGTATATCAATAATATATGTTTTATTCTTGTTTCTTTTGCACAAAATAGAGGACAAGACCGTGTAAAGGATAAAAATGTGATGTTTTCGAGTATAGGCTACTAATATTGTTCTATAACCCAAAAACGGTTGAAAAATGGATAGGTATATTTCATGGGAAAATAAAGGTTCAACTCAAACTATTAGTTATCTGTAGCTTACGTTGGTAAGGGCTTTTTCTTTCTCTTCCAGCTCGGTGGTCTTGGTTTCGAGCTCTTTCTTGGTCCTGACGAGGTCACCCTCAACCTGAGTGAGTTTTTTCTGAAGGTCTCGGACATCCTCAAGGACCTGAAAAAAAGAAAACGCCGTTTTAAATCCACGGTGAACAATGACGGAAACTGTCAGAATCAAATCTGCCTTAATTAGTTTTTAATACACAGCATAGCTGAGAACAAAGATTTCAGTTTAGACAAGCTTTTTGCTCACCAACAGAAAAATGCGAAAATAGCTTGGGGGATTTTGATTGAATAGGGAATTTATTTAATGAACTCTTCAGCTATTGCGCTCCCGCTGTTATGAATTTTAGCAGAAGAAACGCTTTTTTCGATTGCGATTTCCAATTTACTTTTCTTTCATTTTTGAAAAGAGCTCTCGGATTACTAGCCTCCTCTTAAAGACAAGTTTTGGCATCGGACCAACACTTGCGTGTTTTTTCTGCTCACTAGCTTACAGCGCCACACCGACCCGATCGCTTGTCGTTCGGACTATTTTTTCACCCTGCCGTCGCTCACTCGGTTGTTCCGTCGTATTTCCCGTTCTTTTTTTTCTAGTGCTCCCTCCACATCTCTATAAGAGCTATCATGTAAGTGATTTTTTACTCTCCGTCGCATGTCAAGTCTCTGGAAGATGGAGTGAAAAAGGAGGAATAAGCCTTCTAAACGCTCTAGTGAAACGGTCGATTGATCGTTCTTTCAAACGCGTCGGAAGATAAAGGATTGCTTAATAGCGTTGGCATATGGGCTTTGCAAAAGGCTGACATAGCGGCAACCGTAAAATACCCATCACCGCCTATTGGCTGAAAAACAGTTTGCTTAGTACTTTTGACACCATGAATATCGGACGAAATTGTTTCTCCCTGTTTGCGAACAGTGTCAATATTGTCGTTGTAACGAGGTTTTACCACTGGGTATAATAATGACTAAATACACATTGAGCCTTTGGCACAAAATGTTTAATCAGTGAGAAATAATATACTATCTGACGAATGCACAACTTCCATTTGAATGCGATTCCTACTTGAGCGCTGTGGAAAATGCCAACGCTTTGCCGTTGATTTGGTTAATTGAGACTGATTGAGGGGTTAACTCAGGTATGCTAGCAACAAGTAGGCGGGTCGTATACGTATATCTGAGGAGGGCAACATCTGAGACGGCAATGGTATGCGGTTGGCGAGACTCATTGGTCAGATACGTGGTCGCATTCATTGCTCAAAGAGATATTGTCAACTATATCCTTCATGTTTTGGGATACAAGTGTTTGTCACCAATGTATCAAGAAATTATTCGGCTCCAGTAAGGAATTTCGGTCTTTCAAAATCAAGGAAATGGATGTTTTAAGCGTGTAATGTTAACTATTGAAGCATGGAACTGCTGAAAATGGACAGTTTTCACCACCTTGTTTTAGTTTCCCCGTCGCGAACGGATTTGTTAATTAGAAGACATGGGTTACTTTCACCACTTTAGCATTGTAATTTTTAATCAGAAACTCATGTCTGAATTCCTGGAATAAACCTTAGGTGTAATAAATAACTACACCTATTCCGAACTACTAAGTAGGTACCTACTTGAGAAATTTTAAAATAATTTATGCCGACGTTCGTTTGCTCGTTCGGTAGCCTTAAGAGAGTCGAATAACGACTTGAGAATTTTGCAAGAAAAAATGTATATCTTATAATCATGATTCCTTGTTAAACTGAATTTTTAAACTGCAATGTCTTACTTTATCCGCTCTGGAATTGGCGTCCTTGGCCTGCCCCTCACAGGTATCCGCCTTGTCCATGGCGGTGTCCTTCTCCATCTTCATCGCCTGCATCTTCTTCTTGATCGCGTCCATCTTGGAGGTTTTGGGTTAGTACACGCGGCACAACAAAAACAAACACCTGTAACAAAGATGCCGAATCGATCAGTAATTAAATAAAAAATGTGAATCGCAGTTTATTTATTTATTCATAAAAGTTAATATCACGGTCGTTGTTCCTTCAGTTCTACTACTTACATACCAAAAGTCCCAGTAAGTGTTAGTTCACTCAGCAACACCTCAAACTCAATACTACAAACTACACGTGAGACTCCGAGATACCATCCATATCTCGCATGTGGGTCACTGATGAAAATAGATGCATGAGCATATGCTCACACGTGGTTCTCCCACGTGGGCCCTGACGCGAAGGCAATGCTCTGTTAACACTTCACGTCCCTTATGTTTCTCCATCTATTTAGCACATAACTTAGGTGCTGAATACGTCTCCATTGATAGAATTGATAAGGACTTTGAGTAATAGAGTTTATAAGATATTGATTAATTTTTGGCATAATCGGGAGCATTTGCTTTTACCGGTGTATATCCATGGTGGCTGTAATGGTGGAAATTAGCTAAGCGTTAAGAAGGTAATGCCTGCTGTAGGGCAGACTTAACACGGAGTCGTGCGTAACAACCAAACCTATCCACATGGCAGCGGTAGCGAATTTCAATCAATCGTATGTAATTTCTCAAGGAAAAAAGAGATGGATGTTCCCACAGAGACCATACTTTTCTGTCGGAAATTATAATTGTTTTCGAATCCATGAGACATTTTTCCTTTGTGGGCCAACAAACAGCTGACCTTCTTTGAATAAGCAGTGAACTATCGCTCGTGGCCTTACCTGGAAAGTTCAGAGGTGAATCTTCGATCGTACCCCTGGATATTTTCAGTACGTGTAGAACAATTATGTTATGCTTTTCGCTGTCGTCGCACATTTTGATGTCCAGGTGGTGTGAGGGGAAGAAAATTCAGGCGACTCATTCTACGATACTTCATTTGGTGGCCGAGCACTTTCACCCGCTCGGGCATCCTCGGGGCGACGTGGAGCTACAGGGTCCTGTAGATGCCTCTGAACGGCAAAAGTGGTCGGCCAGCAAATAAAGAATCGGAGAATGAGTCGCCTGGTTTTTCTCCCCATCTCACCCCCTGGACAATTATGTTATGGTTGCAGCGTCTGATGAAATTTGAACTTGAGGCCTTATTTTATAGATCAAGGGCACCGGGGAAAACGACCGTGAAGAAGAACTATCGTAGCACAGTGAGACTTCATATTAAATTCGTAGATCAGCTGACGCGAGTTCAAGACTAACTCAGGGAATGAAAGCCATTGAAGGTCAAATGACTCAAAGAACTATTAATTGGTCAATTGCGCTTGAGATGGAGAAAATCTCAAGGTTATTAAATTGAACTGAATGTTAGCTACTATTATATTTATATTGATCAAATATTAAAGACCTCTAGCGTCAAATATATTGATTTTCACAGCGTGTAAAAATCTCAGCCAGCTAAATCGTGAGAATCGCTCATAACGCTTTTTTCTCGGAGATATGACTACAGGCACACAGACACTCGTTCAGATAGTGTTTCTGTGTGTATAATAGTTATATAATAGGTAAATATTTCTTCCAAATTCACCTCCGTTACGAATTCGACTTTTGGACGATCACAATACTTCCATTTACAATGGAAGTAAAAATATATACTTACACATATAATTGGAATTAAATCTTACAATTTTTCCTATTCTTCATTCTTTTTTAGCCACTCATTTAGTGACAAAATTTGGATACGGAATTATATAGATGAAGTTATTTATTAAAGTTCTAATAAATAGCGGGAGATGTTAACTTACTGGTACAGAACCGTAAAAGAGGTGGACCATGTCAGTAGCTGTTATTTTTAGTATAGTCCCTCCTCGGTCTACTTGGACCAGAAGACAGTGGTTGCTATATTTGACCAGCATAATTTTACAAACAGGAACTTATCCTTCTCATTTATTTAAGTCCATCAGCTGTTCGCTATTAATCGTCCGTTCGCGACTCTTGCCGTTTCAATACACATTCATGTGTGCAGATATTTTGAGATTTGTACTGACGCCGTGTTGAGATTGAATAGGTGTCGTTGCCCGCCAACGATCAGTTTTCTAATGGGGAATCTGCCCAAGAAACTAAATATAGGGCAATTTATCCCGGGAGAAATTCTATTCTATTACGGTTTCAAATTGGAAACGTCAAAAAACATGCGGTGCATTGATTATGTGTTGTATCGAAGAAAAAAATAATTTGCGAATTAAAAGAAATTGTTTTAATTTTTTTTTTTGATAATTTTATTTTTGTATTTGGTTTGCCTGCTCAATAATTTTGGCAAAAGTTTCACCATAGCATTTAACATACATAATGTAGGTACTAACTTTGAACAGCAATTGAAACGGTTTTGTTTATAGGACGGTAAGACCTTTAGTTCGGAAACATTTACGTAATTTTCAACAGCTGAAGCTTTTACATCGCAGCCCGAGGTAAGCCGTTAAATAAGTTTCATTCCATAAATAGGGACCGGGGGAACAGCGCAGTAGCCACGTACTAAGGACGTCATATTGCACTGAGTACGTGGCAGAATCTACCGTTCCCCTTCGACCTATCTTAATTTCAAGCTTCTGAGCAAGCCATGTAATTACCGCTGACTTCTCTCTGGCACCTCAATTACTTTGCATAACTTTCTTATGGTGCTTCCACAGAATACGGATGGAATTCGAATTAATCTCTATTACTGATGTACAAGTAATGTTCTAGCCGAGAAAGGGAAAACCTTGAATTGCAACAAAAAAAAATAATAAATAAATAAATGAGAGAGCTGGAGTGTAAAAAAAAGTATCATGTCGCCGTCGAAAACTTTTCTCCTGTTCTTCTAAGTGAAAAAGTCGCCAAAAGAGTATTGTCGGTTATCCCAGTGAGCATTAATATTGATTAGAGCCGATTATTAAATGGTTGAAATGTTTTTGATGAAAATATTAATGATGAATGCAAAATGAAAGAATTTCTTGTAAGCACATGTGACAATCAAATTTAAGTTGACAACACAAATAGTTTGGATCTAAGAGGTCTCAAGTAAACGGAAAATAGATATAGAAAATAATAAAGAATATAATATTCATGAATAAAGGGAGAAGTATTTTATTCAAATCTTTATGCAAAACGTGCAATTATTTAACTGGGAGCTTGCTTCATTATTAACACTGAATTGTTAATCTCAATTCTCAATTTAAATATTGAGCTACAGAGCTAGGAAATGCTTGTTTTGGAAGAAAATTTTTTTTCCCGAACGCCAAAATCACTTTATGTGACTAACTGACATATTTATGTGGCTGACTCTCGACCAGATTCGGAATAATTTTCACTGAATGTTTTCCTCTTCCATCAATCGGTTAGCATTTACAACTATCAGACAGAGAAAGGCCGAAATCAACTGGATGATTCTTCATATCAAGCCAGTGCTGTCTCTATTGCCGATTAAATCCTTCCCTTCTCTGGAAACTCGTGCATTTTTCAGTGTAGTAAAATGCAAAAATTGCTCAACTCGATACTTTCAAGTTGGGCGAACGCCAGAATTTCGTGAATCATTTTCGCGATGTAGGACGAAAATAAAACACCTAAAAGTTCTACATTTCAACGGTGTGGGCGGATGGTGGGGCCGTGTATGGGTCGTTCTTAGACCGGCAAACCAGGTCGCTAATAATAAACTCGAACAGAGATGAGAGAGACAGTAAATGCCTGGCTTGAGACATTTCCCTTCCCGCTAATGACCTCTTCGGCAGCCGGTGTTTAGCCTCAGCCATTTTCTGTGTAGAGGTCAATACCTTTTATTTTTTTGATTTGTTGATCAGATTTAATTCGATCAATATTCACGTTATAGCTTTGAAAACTTATTTTCTTGGCGCGTTTTTCATATTCAGTTGTATTCAATTTATGATTGGTTTTGCAGGCGGTATTCAATTCACCGTCGGCCTCTCAGTCGCTAAAAACGGCCACAAATGAGAGTTCGCGACGGGAGAAAATTGCTTTCTACAAGACGATAGATTGGAAATGGCCGAAATTGAAAAAATATTGAAAGCGACGTTTCACTTCAAATAAGAAATACTTTTGCATGGGAAAAAAAAACAAGTTAGCGAGCGAAGTAGATGTCATTGTGAAATTAAAAGTGTAAGTTGAGCGTGAGATTAATTTTATTGGATTCGTTGAATGAATTCGAAAAAGCTTTGGTTTTAACATTTACAATAAGTGGTGCCAGGCAGAATTTATTTTCTTGCTTTGTTCAAATCAGGCTCACAATTTTCGCCCCTTTAGTGGGCAACTTATATTTTCACCAATGCAGAAAAAAACTACATTACCAGTCGCCTTGATAGGACGAAGTAAATCCTCTACAGAACCTATATATTTTTTCCCGCCGATGCAAAATTATAGGGGCGTTAGATCACGGCAAAGAGGACGTTGTAATCCGATATCTCGCCAGAAAAGAAGCTGCCCTGGCAAACTTGGCTCCTCTCTGTCCGTTCTAAATTTAAACTGCGAAGATTTGGCTCGAACTCCTTGCACTGGACGTACCCTTACGAGGTTGACGGGCTAAACGCTCGTCTAGCGATTTGTGATTTTCCCCACGTTATTAGAAGCACTATTCCAGCTGCCGATAAATTTAATGTTCAAATAATTAGCCCTAATTTGTCGCGTTTTTTTTTTTTTTTTTTTTTTTTTTAAATTGCCGTATACGTCAGACGCCGTATTAAACTATTTAAAATCCGAGTTCTATCAATAAGCGTATTTTCGGAGATAGAAAGCCAAGACCACTATTATCTGTGATTGCCATTGAAATCCGTCAACCTGATCAGTCCTTGCAAAAAATATAACTGGAAAATCATTTGGCCAACTCTTGAAACTTCTTATACGTGACGTAAGGTAACAAACAATAAGGGAGTCTAGATTGTTTGGGATCTAAATGATCTATTTCCTAGATCTAGTCAATTTTTAAAAATGATTCCAAAATCAATTATCAATTTTTCAACGTGAAGTATGATTTACTTTGTTTTTTTTTTGTTTTTTTAACGCACAGAATACGCGTAATTCCGGTGGAGGCTAGCCATTACTATTCTATTGTCAGTGAAATCCTCGCAACATCGATTTATAAATACTTCTAAACTGATGTCAATATTTAACTCGAAAAGAGTTTAAAATTATTCATCGAAGCAAAATGAATTCGTAACCAAGGGTTCGCCAGCGAGTAATGAAAACATCTTTAACAAATTTTCCCCTTGCTATCAAAACGTGGAGACAGAACCGAAAAAATTCGCTTTGATGTGCTCTATGATTGCTATTCAGTCCAGATTCTAATTATGGGGTCTTTTAGGAATTTCACCTAGTGGCCAAAGATTAAACAAAAAAAAAAAAAAAAAATCAGCTTTCTTGCATTTGCAGATTAGGAATCAATAATCCCCCAATATATTATGCCGTAATCATTTCTCTGCGGCAATGCTCGTATTTAGAAAGAAGTAGCTATTCAACAGAATTACCATACTTTTAGAATAAATATGAATAGACGCTCTATTTTGAAATTAATCATTTCATGTAAACACTATGAAAGAATAAATAATTTGGTGAATATTGTTTTGAAATTAATGTCCGTTCCTCAATTGATAGATTGGAGTTGAAAATTATTATCTTTCGAAACTAGCTCATTGCCGATGTCCACCTGATTAGTTCAGTTTTACGACTGGTACAGATTCAAAAAATCTCGAAAAGCTTCAAGAGTCAATTTTTCGAAAAAATTGGAAGAATGCGTACTGCTCTTCTATACAGAAATATTTGTCTAATTTATTTTACTCGAGCGATTTTTGAAGGTTGTTCAAGTGACGGTGACGGTTGTATAAATTCATTTATACACATCGAAACTCGAGTACTTCTCGAGCACCTTCGCTGCGATGCGTAAAAATTTCAATAAATTATTTTCAATACATTCCAGGTTCAGAAAAATATTCAGAATCTGAATATCATCGATTTTTTTTTATATGTAGTTCAATGTAGGTGCATCCTGCTTATTTATTTGAACACAGATTTCCAAGAGAATGGCTCTTTCGAGAAGTTCACTGAGTCAGTTTCGGTATCAATGATATTCCTGGCAGTTCATGTCAGGTGAAACCTCCATTGACGTACTCGGTTAGTGTCGCTCAGTAGAATTTCAAATTCAGGATCAGCACGCTTTAAATAGGATCAGGGTCGTTTATTAATAAAACTCAAAAACCACACTGAAAATCGGATTAGTTTTATTCAATTTTTTTCCTCTTTTTTAAAATATATTAGCACAATAAAAACACACAAAGAAAAACTGATACATATGCGTTCCTCTTAATTCATTTGTTAGTTTCTCATTGATGACGGTCGTCGTTTACCTGGTGGAGGCGGGTCGACAGTTCAGAAGGCGCTGATCGACTGAGACGCCCTTACGTTGGCTAACACTTCCCTCCCCACCCAACCCTGTCAAAGGGTTCCACCTCCCCCACACAAGCCCCCCCCCCCGGTGATGACCATTTCCCCTCCCCAAGGCATCGGATCTCATGCGTTCTCGGATCTGTAGCTAGTGACGCTCGAGAGGAATCCGTCGACCGTCCTCGAGATCCGAGCGATGGGGAGGGACGAGGGAAGCGAGGGGCGCACGGCTCCCTCCACTCCCCTCGGTGTGGTAAACTGATCCCGGAGCGGGCGCGTTCGAACTTTATATAGCTAAGTGAATGGAGGGGCCTTGGTCCCCACCTTTGGCGAACCGACCCTTCCGGGGCCCCTCGTCCGACCTCAGCGGAGTGCGGGGCCGCTATGGGCCCTTTGTCCGACGATGGTCACTGCACGTTTTCTGGTACGACCACCACCCGCTATCCAGGGGCAGTGGGGAACATAATTCCCCGTCCAAGCTGAAATTGACCCAGAAGATGATCACATTGCACCGTGATAAAGTGCACTTGGTCGTTTACATAACTTTTACATAGGTAAACTCAGAGGCGTCAAAGAGCTTTTCAAGTCCAACTTCCAAGTCCAACAGTTCATTTGGTTATAATATTTATGTTAGGTCCCCGTGGAGCTATTCGCGCTCGAAGAAAAACGATAACACTATTTTTACCAATAAGAAGAATAATATATTTATCTCGAAAACAAAAAATAATCCGTGCCTTTTTTATTTTTAATTTACTCGAATGCTAGTCAAATACTTCCTCAAGCAATAATTAGACAATCGAATTAAGTAATTATTAAGCAAAAAGAAAATTTTGTTAAACTACGAGTATTGTTAAGAAGTTTGTCATTTTTTCCTTAAAGTTACCAACTTGCTGTTAGATGGAAACGTCCACAAATGTTTGGCGTAGTTACTTTTACAAGAGGATGGTCTCATAATTGAGCTACAAAGAAATTATGAACCCCTGCACAATCATTATTATTCAATACCTAATAAACCATTGTGATCGCCTAAGAAAGAAATGTTCAAATCCCACTCAAAATTTGATGATTTACGTTTCAAGGAATAATAGAATCATAATATTCTATTTTTAAAAAGTTCTGTCTGTCCGCAATACGCCGACAACACTGGTTGACGAGACTACATGGGCTAAATTCTTTAAATTAATGTTCCCCAACAATCAATCCTGGTCTAACTATCAATGGCGGATTTTAACAGCGGATGGACAGAATTTGTTCATTCCATATGTATTAAAATTCTACCTGCTTTGCAAAACACTTCTTATAAGTGGGTTTTTAAATTGTTTTTTTCTTAGGCCATTAAAATGGTTCATAGAAAGATCAACTTAAATTTGTGAACGCAAATAAATTAATTCAACTTAAATTAAATCAACCAAATTTTGCGTCAAAGTGACACAACATTTTTTTTCCTGTTCTATTATCAATTATTATTTCGAATTTATTTCACAAAAAATCAACTTATTCAAGTCTCGAATTTTTAAATTTTATGGTATTTTTTATGAAAATAATATATTAATCTTGAGATTTTAACACTTGAAGCAGATGACTGGTATGAGAGTATTAGAACTGCGATATCGCCAAAACCAAGTGTAACGATCTGAATCTTTTGGCAACACCAAATGAAGACTGATCATCGGTCATCGCCAAAACGTCATCACGAATGTCGCTATCTTGGGGTAAAAAAAATATCTGCGCGTTGCACGCTCAGTGATTTCTCAGGATGAATAATGCAATCGGTTGTAGACGTTAGTTGATGGTTAAACCACTTCGTAAGCTTACTTTATACGTTTATCGGATAATTGCTGCCCGGCCCGTTTGATAAATCGTCATTGCAGCAAGGGAATTTTAATGAGCTTCCCTACAATAGAGGCGTTTTCCCAGCGACAATTGTCACCGCAAAGTTTAATCTCCTAAAACTTTTTTTTTTTTTAAATTGTCAGACTTGCTAACGTGTATCTACTGAGCTGAAGAAAAATTAAAGGGATAGGTACTTTTAAAAAGAGATAAAATTTTAAAAAAACCTAAGTCAATATGTATAGGTATGAAAAATCTAAAAAAAATTACGACGAAGATCATATGAAAACAAAGCCATAAAACGTGAAAATTTTATCCAGTGACGGTGTTTTAGCTGCCAAAAATGTTGGATGGAAAGTCGGAACATTAAAAATAAAAAGTGCAACAGCTGCGTAAGGCTCGCAATAAAGTATTTTCCATCGCATTTGGCCCAAACAAAAACGCCCTTTAAGCATAAATTGGCCGTTAGAGGTTGATTCCGATTTCTTTTTCGCTCTAGTATTTCAGGTGCTGATAAAGTGTTGGCCTTTCGTCTTTTTTTTTAACGTTCCTTTGCGTACAAATAGAGAGGGCTCGGCCATTTGGAACGTGTTCGGTAGTAAGCCAAGACTTTTTTCACCTATCTTCTTGCGGTTGGCTCTCAATATACTCAAATAGATTGGAGAAATGCCTTCGTGATGGGGCACCGAAGATTGATGCTGGACGTCTGAAGTACAAAGCTATACTTGCCAAACGCAAACGGACATTTGATGTATAAAATTCCAAAAAAATTATCACGTCGTTGTCATGTTATTATTAATTACTAGTTCAATTTTTCGGAATGATCTGAAAAATTATGTTGTGAACTTTGTTAATTGACCTTCCGTAATTGAAATAATTTCTAATCTATAAGATTATTTGAATCGTAACGGCAAAAACTACTTTATCATACACTACCATCAATGCCAGTTATGATAAATACAACGGACGCGAGATCATAATCCAAAACAATCTGTAAAATTACTAATGAGTACAAAAAAAACCAAGAGTAGTGACAGCTGGCACAATGCCGGACTGCAATTAAATGTAGACTTTTCTGCACAAGATAAATCATGTACCTACTTGAAATTATTCGACGTTAGCTCAACGTCACTAAATCAATCAGAGAAGTGGCTTCAGTAGAAAACTGTTGGCGCGCCACCGACCACACAAATTACCCGACGGTGTGTCCTGATTGATTCGAAAGAGATGCCAGTAATTCTCGCACAATTCTCTCACTCAATTGACGTGAGGACATACCTACCTAATTAATTAGTGTAAGAAAATTATACATTTCCATAAAGTTTTAACATAACTTCAATAAAATTATTATTTTGTATAATGCTTTGCAAAATGTTTCAAATTGGTAATCGAAAAGAGTAAACAATTATATGAGCCCTACTTATCTTGCAACTCCTCTCCCGTTTGCGAAGGAAGTGAAATGTGGGAACAATTTACAGAGCCAATTTCACTGAACTGTGAACCGATGTGAATAATAATACTTTGTCAGAGTTTTTTTTCAGACCTAAAAAAAATTCTAACCATTGGCAGGGCAAAAATAAATAAATGAAAATCTCTTACTTTCATGAAAATTTGCTTGAATGAAATAAGGTTAATTTTACAACTTATCTTGATAGATTGGAGTTCAGTGGTCACAATTAACACCTCTTAATTAACGCCTCCATCCGTCGTGAATGAAAGGTTTGTGCCAATACTGCCCATTGCAAATATAACGTGTATCGAAAATAGAAGAACTTGTCAAAATAAAAGTAAAATTATTTCTGTTCTTAGTTTTGCAACCAGTCTAAGAATAGACAAGTGACTCAGCTTTTCCGCAAGTCTTGTTCGCGAATTCCATTCGGTTCTAAGTGCGATCCAACTGGATAACAATCCAATACAGATATTATCAACAAATGGGATCGTGTATAAACCTATTTCACCTTGATCATCTAATTTACTTCGAACAACGACAACCCGCCGCAGGCAATCGTCAAAGTTTTGATGTTCATCGGCTTTGATGTCAAAATTGATTGAATCCTAGTTGATCCATTCGATTAATTCGTTTCCATTTCAATGCTTCTATTGATAATCTGATTTTTTACCCAATTTAGCATTCATACTTTGAATGGCCGGAACTCAAACAATAAATCATAAATATAAGATAGACTACCGCCCTGAATTTAGTCGTCAATTTTTGTTTATTATTCAATTAGAAACCATTGTAATCGCCTGAAGAAAAAATTGGCTGACCCCCTAAAAAATTGACGTTTTGCGTTTCAAGGCATTTAGAATCCGAATGAAATTTTTAAATATTATGTCCGTCCACCGTACGTCATCCGCTGTAAGCTGTCAACACTTTCCTGACGATACTATAAAAGCTAAATTCTTGAAATGTTCACCAAAAATCAATTTTGGTCTGACAATTGCTCAATTCTTCATCCAAATCACTACTTCAATTTTGAGGGTATTTTTGAGAGGGAGAAAATTCGTAGTTTCCAATGTTTTTTAGAAAAAGGTGTATTGGGTTAAAATTTTTATAGATTTTTGGACGCTGAATCGAATGTCGATAGCTTCATTAAATGGTTCTCGAGTTATCGCAGCTGTCGTGTAGAATTGGCGAAATTGAATGGTTATCACACACTCTCTTCAGCTGCACTGTTAGGCGAATGATTTAGCCTCTATTTAAAAAGTAAGAAAAATAAACATGATTAAAATTACTATACCTAGTTTGCTACGGAGTTTCCCCCTATAGTGTCCAATCTGTTGTTAGATGGAATCGGTTGCATTTTCGTACAATAAATTATCACAAAAAAATAATGGATGGTCTTCTTTCATCATTATTGAACCAGAAGAATAATAAGCCACTGCAGTGTTTTGTTTTTTAAACTCTGTAGTTACCTGTATTACCAGTCGATATTCTTAGCGTCGGAACAACACAATTTATAAAGCTTGGACACATGACTGCCGCAGAACTGTTGCCGCTCAATAACTTAGTAGGTACCCTGGATTTTTATTGTTCATCAATTTTAACTGAGGACAGTAGAATATCAATTGCGAAATGTGGTTACTATTTTCTGCCGTCATTTTTTGCCCCGTTTATTCAATAGATTGGTGTTCACTTCCTTGTGATAAAGGACAACATACAATGTGCA
The DNA here is from genome assembly GCA_037159825.1 of Tupiocoris notatus. Lineage (NCBI taxonomy): Eukaryota > Metazoa > Arthropoda > Insecta > Hemiptera > Miridae > Tupiocoris > Tupiocoris notatus. The sequence continues at coordinate 28,097 of JASJUZ010000267.1, read as the reverse complement.
AGTACAAGAAGTTGTCAAAAACGAACAATTGTGAAGATATTAAGGATATTCAAACGGATTTAGGAAGGAAAGAACTTCTACGTTTGCACAATGAGTATCGCAACAAGTTTGCAAATGGTCAGATGGGATGGGATAAAGCCGCTAACATGCGTCGGATGTCCTACGATCGGGATTTGGAAACGGTGGCCCTTCGTTGGGCCGTACAATGCGTAGGAGGGCATGACGAATGTCGCTCCACAAAGGATTTCGCTAAGGTCGGCCAGAATTATTACAGACAAGGTTAGTAAACAAATTTATGTTTGTGAAAATAGCGATCTGGCCAGCTTTGGGTCAATGGTTTTCTCAATCATATCTTGCCGGCCGCAAAATTCTTTTTTTACTTACGGGATAATTCAGATAGTTCTAATTATTACTTTTTCCATTTCTAAGGATTATTCTCTCTTCAATTTGAGGATTAAAATTCATTATATTTCGAGTCAACCACTTTTTAATCAACGATTTCTGTTTCAGGCAGCAGTGAGCCGTTTTCATCTGATCAGTCCGACGGTGGGTTTAATTCCTGGGTAGATGAAATCAAAATCGCGCCGAAAAACATCGTAAAAAGTTATCAATTCGGATCCGGGTATGGTCACTTCACTCAGGTCGTTTGGGCCGAAACTTTCAAATTGGGCTGCGCGAAAGTAGGTTACAAGTCAGGATCATTTTTCAACATAGTAATTGTATGCAATTACGGCCCCGCCGGAAACTTTTTGGGATCACCAATGTACCTAACGGGGGATGCGTGCAGTACTTGTCCGGAAGGCACCAAGTGTTACGGCGATTCACCCTATAAGCATCTCTGCGCTCTACCGACCGATTCGTCTGCTAGAAGTAACCAAATGCGATTGAATGGAAAAATCGTTCTTGAGTGGGAGAGAATCATGGGATTATTTTTCCATATCATTCTGTTGCTGCGTTCGAATGAGTAGGATTGAACGAACGAGAATTTAATTAGTTCCGCACGGCGTCGTATCGGACCCGTTTTCTTCTTGGCGAATTAAATGCGTTATTGAGATAATTTTTGCGTTGAGTTACTGTGAATGTATTGTTGAGAGAGTATGGATATCTGATTGAAAATGCCAAAGTGACGCCATTTTAGGTTCCAATAAACGGCGCACGAGAGGCTTTTTAGTAGAGGGGTTGTGAGGGGGAGAAAAACCAGGCGACTTATTCTCCAGATCTTTAATGGCTGGCCGAGCACTTTCGCCCATTCGGTGTGTGGACCTCATGGTTCCTTGTCGACCTGAAAATGCCCGAATGGGCGAAAGTGCTCGGCCAGCCATTAAAGATCTGGAGAATGAGTCGCCTGGTTTTTCTTCCCCTCACAACCCCTCTACTACAACAAATGCGACGACAACCAAACGTAGGAGAGGCTTTTTGATTCTAAAGATAAAATTAAAAATAAAGTAGTTGTTCGTAGCAGTTCTTAAATTCCAGCAGTGATCATGGTGATCATGGGTAGCATGGTTTTTATGATGCCAAATAAGATATTTAGAAGATATTGTTCTATCATGCGCAAAATTAGCCGTTCCGGAATTGAGATATCACACAGTACTTCCGAGAGATAGCGTTTTATTCAATTTCATGGTCCACAAAAATTTACCTTCTGTTTTATTGGTTCCAATAGCATCGTTTTCTGTTGTTCTGGGTCAGATATTATGTTAATCTATATTTATAGGTAAGCATAGGGAGCGGTGTAGTAGGTGCTGTAAGCGGAGGCATAAACCGGTCCCGTCGAATAGTAAGCCCCCCCGTTGTAAGGCGAAGCGACGTACGGAGCGCTGACGTAAGGTGCTGATGCTATGTACGGGGCCGCAACATAAGGCGCTGCCAGGAGTGTTCTTTTGCTTCTGATCGGCTGTTCAGCGGCAAAGGCTACGCAGCTCAAAGCTACCAACGCAAGGACCTGAAATACCAACAATACAGTTGCTAGAACAATCAATGAATTACAAAATGTAAATCTACTCTTAGTAAAATTGCAGTCAAAATCTATGGTCGCCAACCTGTTAGGGAAAAAAATGAAACCATCAAATTTTGAGACAGCATAGACATATTTCTCTTTAGGGTGCATAAGGGTGAATAATTTTAAAAATGTATACATAGTTGAGTCGAATCGATTTACGCCTAATTAATTTGACAATTAGAATTTCTTATTTTCCCATCTGTATACAAAACAAAAGAAGCGACAGAACTCGTGTCCCTTCTTGCCCACCAATCATATTTATCGAAGTCGATATTTTTATAAAACCAAGAACAGATGAGGAACGTAGGCTCCATCTGCGAGCTTTCATTTCGGAGAACAAAACCCCATCAAATGTCGACCGTCTGTGACTGCTCAGAATTTAATTTAATTTCGAACCCGTTTCCCCGATTTATTTGTAGTCGGGAGAAAAAGGTTCGCTCACATTTTTTGCCAATCTCCCTTCATTTTATGTCGCCATTGTTGACAAGTCCGACTGCCAATAAGATTGAGACAATAAGGACGTCGCCGGTGGACTTTTTACTGAACTTCAATCATCGATGATACTGTTCTCAATAGCATTCACCGACCAACTTTCTGTTAGTTTAAAATGAATTCAATACCTATCGACTTGCTAAAAAATAAAAATCGCCAATTTATTTATTTATCTCTTTTTTTAGAGAAAGAGAGAGAGAGAGAAATGTATTTTTCTCCCAGTGAACACAGAGGTTTTAAAATCTCAGTTTTAAGTATTAGGAACGAACTAACGGCATAAAATAACTTATGCGGTAAAATTTAATACAGTTTGGGCAAAAAGAGTTGCAACGATGTGTAAACTTGATGCTCCAATGATCGAACAGTTAGGTAAATTATATCAATATATTTTTAAAATGTGCGAGCAACTTACGACTGAGAATTTCATGTTGAGTGGATGAGCTGTATTCTTGTTCACTGGTCAGTGAAATAACTGATGCACCTCCGTCGATGTTGGGCTGATTTTATACTTGCAGAACATTGGTAGGAAATCAGCGATTGGCATTCATAGCGTTAGCTATGACTGCCTTTGAGTTTTGGAGGTCGGTTGACCAAGTCGTGTGATGTGACATCAAGAGCTACTGAGAGCACCGTGAGACGAATACCTAAAAATTTAGTGAGCAAGGGGACCTGACAGCGTCCTTAGCAGTTAACGAGCAGGGGAGTGATTATAATACATCTCGTACCCTTGACCTGGCGTTAAGTTATTGTCCGATTTTCACAGACTCAGTAGGTATAACTCCAATTTTCAAGGTTCAACCAACGTGTCTGCAATACCGTAATCCGTTTCGGCAACCAAGCCAAAGCATGAAAGCATACTAAAGAAAAGTGCAAAATCGAAAATCTGTAGATTTTTGGGCAATTGTTGAATTTTAAGATTGGGATACTGATCGAGTACGAAAAATGACATTTTTTACTGGCTGTTGAGATTTAGCAGATTACACTTTATTATAAATAATAATCTATACCAAAAACAATGATGCCATTATTATTTAAATATTAATTTTTAATTCACATCAAAATTAAAAAATTTACTAATTTCTAATTTACGATTCTTAAACGATGAAACGCCGTGTGGTCGATTTTTAATTAGATTTCCTGGGATGATTATTATCGGAATTATTCAGGAATATGTATTGAGCGACGCAATCACGTAAGAAGAATGGAGACGGGCAGTCGATGTTGCAAAATATCAAAACTAAATGCAGAGGCAGTTGATTTGACAAGAAAATATTTAAAGCAATAAAGCCGTCGCTACCCCCAGGGGGTCTTAAAAATGTATCCTGTAGTATTACTTTGTACATTTCTACCACCAGGGAATCCTTCTATGCGCCGAATTCATTTTGGTTTATTATTCAATAATAAACCATTGTAATCGCCCAAGAAAAAAAAATTTCTAACCCCCCCTCAAAATTTGATGTTTTACGTTTCAAGGCATGTAGAATCCGAATATCCAATAAAAAAATTTCTGTCCGTCCGCCGTACGCCGTCCGCCGTACGCCGTCCGCCGTACGCCGTTAGCAGTTTCCGGCCAAACTGTAAGAGCTAAAAATTTGAAATTTTCACCAAAAATCAATCTCGGTCCCACGACGACCCAATTCTTGAACCAACTTGCTAGCTCAATTTAAGGGTATTTTTGGGGGGTTTTGAGGGGGAGAAAATTCATATTTTCCAAGGTTTTTCAGAAAAATGTGTACGTGGTATCAAATTATATAGATTTTTGGACGCTGAATCGAATGAGACCATCGCCGGGTCGTTAGCTTTATTGGTTAACGAGTTATCGCAGCTTTTGTGCCGAATTTGGGAGATTTTCAGAAATTTGACATGAGGGTATAACTCGAGAGTTCTTGGAGCTATAAAAATCGTTCTATACTCATTGGAATGGTCGTCAAACACTCTCTCCAGCTGTATCGTTAGGCAATAGGTTTAGCTTTTAATTAGGGAAATTAAGAAAAATAAAAATTATTAAAATTACAATAGTTGCTACGGAGTTTTCCCCTATAGTTACCGTCTGTTTTTCGGTGGGAACGTTCACAAATGTTCGGAATATTTCAAATTACAAATGGATGGTCTTCTTAAATCAATATTGAAGCAAAATAATAATAAACCACTGTACAATCATTTGCAGCGTTTTTAAAGGAATGTAGCTCGATCTAGCGGCATTTGCGCAAGAGGAGGTAGTTTATTCTCGTCGCCGTCAGACAGAACTGCAAAATTCCGTACTTCACTCTGATTGATGAGGGAAAATAAGAATGAAGTAATATATTAGCGCGGCTCGAAAATCCTTATGTGCTAGTATTTTATTGGACGCCTATTGTATCTAAGAAGTGTTTCAAATGATACCAAGGATCCTACAAACTAGAATCTGATTTTATAAAAACAAATCTGTTTCCGAGTGACTATGCGTGATCTAACGGCACGCTACAAAAGGTCACGTTAGGATAGAAATTCAATTCATCGCTAGATGGGAGTAACAGCGATTCCGACGCCTGCGTTTCACTTGAAATTGACTTTTCAATTAGTTCTTAGTAGGTAGCTACTTCAGTTCCTAAACGATCATTCTTTGCCGTAACCACCATCACCTGTCATCTTGCCAAACTTGAAAGAAAATTTAATTTAATAACATCTTCTGCAAAACTCACAATGTGATTTTTGTAAGCGATCAGCTAAGGTAGTTTAGGATGAATGTAAAAACGGTAAAAAAATATTGAGATTTTCAGAGAAGTTGTTTCGAGCTGATAATATTCAACTGTGAATTTCAGTTAGTACAATATTTATAAGAATATCTATAAAAGAAACCATTCCAAATGCTTTATTATTATTTCTTTTTTAACCGGGCATTTTACTCTTATAACTCCCAAATGTAAACTGTTATTGGACAGAAAGAACATTTTCGATTTCTTAATTGATCGATTTTGGTTATTATCAATAATAAACCATTGTAATCGGCCAAGAAATTTTGTTAACCCCCCACCGCCCTCGAAATGTGATGTTTAACGTTTCAAGTCATTTAGAGTCCGAATATCCAATAAAAAATTTTGACTGTCCGCCAAAAACGGCAGTAGCGAGTTTTTAACGAAACTGAAAGAGCCGAATTCTTGAAAATGTCACCAAAAATCAGTCTTTGTCTGGCATTAGTTCAATTTTTTAACACAATCGCCCCCTCAATTGTAAGGGTATTTGTGAGGGGTTTTGAGGGGAAGGAAATTATTACTAAAAGACAATAATAAGAGATAATAAAAGATAATAATAAAATATGATATATCAAAGTGAACTATTCTGGAGACAATTGAAAGGTCACAGGAGAGCCGTTCATTTATTCGGGAAATGGTAGAGATAATTATTTTTTTATAGTATTAGGTAAGGGAGGTTGTCAAAAGAATCAGGAAGTGGTCAGGTCAATTCGAGTAGGAGAATATATTAACAAAGTCTTATAAATTATCATCATGACATAAAATACGTAGTAGGCGATTGTGTTGCTGTGTGGTTAGGACACTTTAAAAAAAAATAATTAGGTTTTATTATTATTGTTATTTTTAAAGTTTTTCACATTTCAAGTAGTTGAAAAGTGCCATCTAATGAATTGTGTTTAATTTTGATATCTAACTGTACCGTAATAGAAAAATTCGACAGAAATCCTGACATGGGTTTAAAAATCATAAACGAATAAAGGTTTCCCAATGGCGTCGCCACAGAAGTAATTAGGGATGAGAAAGGAGATCTTGTTGGAGTTAAGTTGAGGTTGGTTCAGTCCCGTCTGCTTTCATTGCGGTTGCAGGATTATGAGTGGTTAACGTTACTAATGGGAGTCGTGTTAAGCCTGACATGGTCCTGACCTTTAGCGAAGATCCAGACGGTCTGCGAAAGACCACTCTCAACGTCTTCTTTTGAATACCGGGTCGCTGGCAGTAATTCTCATTATCTCCTTCAAGTCGGAGGAGTTTTAGTTCAACGTTTGGTGCTTTTCCATATAAAATGGCCTAGCTTCAGTCAATTTACTTGGCTGGCGTCTGGTTGTAAATGTAAATAAAAATATTCACGTGCTTTACTTGAAGATTTGAGAGCATCGATGCCAAACATGAAAGTGTTTTCCCTGAAAATTTGAAGGGTGAAAATCGAGCGAGTTCGAATGTTTTAGAGTGCAGAACGCTACATTTTGCGACTGTTTTTCTGAAGACGATTCAAATTCATCTCTGCTACCACCTATTCTTGAGCATACTGTATCCTAATTGTCTGAGAATACTTCCCTTCTTCGTTCAAGGTTACGAAAATAAGCCATCATAGGGCACTGTTAACGTTCCCGCAGAAATGTAATAATTTATTTAACAAGAACGCTTCGAACAAATACTGGTACCCTTAGCTTCCAAGGAGTCGTCTTGATGGACCGAACGACGGTTGTATCACTCAACCATTTTATAAATCTTACTTCATGCTGATGGTATATGCGGTGGAATTGTTATTGACAGACTTTTTTGCATGTCAATCTATGATGCAAAATCGGCTTCCGCTCTCGAATAGGTAATCTTTTACAAAAGCATCTTGGTTCTTGCATTACTCCCAGGCTCACTCGCTACGCTGCTGAGGAAGATAAAAAATCTCCGGAAAGAAAAGAAGAAGCGTATGAGGAGAAAAAAAAACAAGAAAGAGGAGAAAAAAGTTCGACCTCTGAGGACGAACAGAGCCAAAGGGCTCCATCACCCTCATCCACAATCGGAATGCCCTCGAGTCGGCCGGTTCTTGGTTCGGGATCTCGAAATCGAAGCAGCCCCAACATCATGGCCAGGCTGGCCCTCGAAGAGATGAAAAGGAAAGAATGCTGTCCGCTCCAGGGGTTTGATGTTGATGCGGATGGCGTTGGACTGGCTGTGCTTGTAGCTGTATGGAGGAGATGGAGCATGGTGTATAGTGGTTCCCTTGGAACGTAGAAGACGGCGGTGTTTGGGGATACCTGGTGTTGTTCGGAGGTAGCGGGATGCGGGAGTGCCAGAGGACGAACAGGCTGGAGTTGAACAGAACTGAGATAGCAGAAGAATGCGAGCGTGGAAGGGGCAGAGCAGGCAGCTCCAAAACGCGAAAGCCCTCCTAGCCTCAACCTGGACTATCCCTTCCATCGCGCATGCGCATTCGTTCCCGCATTCCAAAGAGTCTTTCCATCCTTAGGTGTTGGGACGGGACCTCGGTGTACGCACACACGCTTCACCGGCGGAGCCAGTTTCTGTTCAGTCCGATCCTCGAGGCTACGTTATATTTTTATCGGTTTAAAAATTCTCCTTCCCGCTTTCCCGAGTGCATTTCTGTTGAATTTTCCGATACGGTTCCCGCGAGTTGTGTTGTGGTGCCTTGTGAAATTTTGTTGTTTTTCCGACTGCCAATTTTTGGGATTATTGGAACCTGTCGCCAATCGACTTCCACCGACGGATTTTGACAATTGCAGGTACCTAAACAATTTTGCTTTCTCGGCTATGGAACGTTCATTGAATGATTTTTCTGTGCATGTCGTTGCAGCATTTAATCGTTTTCGTTTCATGAAAATGCCATCGAACACTCAATAATTGCCATAGTTCTATCAAGTTGAACGAGATCGGTTGATCAGACAGTGTTAAGGGCGGCTAATTATGTTCGTAATAGAATGGCGTGTAAAAAAAAAAAAAAAATAATAATATAATATGGGAAGTAATTAACAAATTTGGTATACCCTTGGTCATTTGTCCCACATCTCCAATTACTGCAGCTCGGATCTCAATTCGATAGCAAACACCACACGAAGTGAATGCAGTATTCCTATTCTTGCCTTAATTATCAACAAAGATCTGCTCCATTTCTGAGATGTTGGCCAACATCTCGGTAGGTAATCTTACAACGTACTAATGACCTTCGCATTCCTGCGTTTCTGAGTACTTTGTCGTTTTGTGACAACTTCGAAAGTTCTTCAAAGCTGTTTATTTTCCAATATGAACAGCGTGACTTTAAAAAAATCACCATGTTTGATCGAACCCTATTAAAGAAAAAAAAAACAAATATTATAATCATTGCCTGAGATAAAAGGCTGAATTAACCGAAAATCACAACCTAGGTGAACAGTTCAATTTTCCGAAAGTTTAATTGCAGCATGAAAATTTGCGTTGGGAAAACGTCCTTCCGGGACAATTTGACTGACGTATTGGATAACAGGATGTGATTTTTCCACTTTTGTTTCCCAATGTTTAGGTATACGCCTAGACAAGAAAAACAAAATTATCTACTCAAATTGTACGGCAGGCGGACTCAAAACAGGAGAGAGAGAACGCCTTCCTCAAACCTGCTTCATCGGAGGCGTGCGGCTAAGTTGGCGGGCTCGTGAGGTTTCTCTTTTCAGTTTGATCCCCATTCAGGAATATTTGCCAGGAAAGTTTCTCTCCCCCTCGCCATATACTTGGATCAAGAAGAACCTGCCGTGCAGGCATGTGAACCGGTTGAGACTATTATGGGTTGCAAAAAGGGCAATTTCTGATGCGCCTATTTTATTAACGACAACGTTTACCGAGATTAGATAAAACCAAACAATCGTCAACTTCGAGGATGCGTTGAAGAATATTGGAAACAGCGGATTTAACAAGAAATGCCAACCTATTTATTGTCTGCCCCCATTTCTATAATCAGTATTTAATCATTAGTTACTTATTCGGAGTTTTGTCCATAAAATAAATCTGAGAGAACTCTCGAGTTATACCTTCATGTCAAATTCCTGAAAATCTCCCAAATATGACACAAAAGCTGCGATAACTCGAGAACCAATAAAGCTATCGACGCCGTAATGGTCTCATTCGATTCAGCATCCAAAATCTATAGAAATTAATACCAAATAAAATTTTTCTGAAAAACCTTGGAAAATATTAATTTTCTCCCCCTTAAAACCCCCGAAAAATACCCATAAAATTGAGCTAGCAATGTGGTTCAAGAATTAGGCCGTCGTAGGACCGAGATTGATTTTTGATGAAAATTTCAAGAATGTAGCTAGGTATTATAGTTTGAGCGGAAAAGTGTCGACTGCGTACGGCGGACAGACAGAATGTTTTGAATTGGATATTCGGATTCTACATGCCTTGAAACGTACAACATCAAATTTTGAGGGGGGGGGGTAGACAATTTTCTTCCTTGGGCGATTACAATGGTTTATTATTAAAAAATAAACCAAAACTGGTTAATTAGTCCTATTAACAATTTTTATAGCTTCCTAACCTCGAGTTTTTATCATCACGCCGAATTTCTTGAATTTTCAAAAATTGCGTATAAAAACACGTTGTTAGCTCAAGAACTGCCACACAGGTATTCAAGTTCTTACATTTTTTATAAATGAATATGAAATCAGCGCCTCTGTTGATGGGGAAAACCGTAGTTGTGAGTGGTTTTTTGACTTGCTAATATGCTCGTAGTTAATCTGAGTTTATTCGTGGTCCATACCTAAGAGCATTTCAATGTTATCAGCAACCTTCGCGTGGTTGGTGTAAATTTATAAGAGTTTTAAACGCTTTCCTTCGGCGTGGAATCCCTGCGGAATTTTCCATTGCGCTAAATATAAGCAACAAAACCAGTTTCGTGTAATTCGTAATTTATTATTGTTAGAGGATCAATATATCATTCCACCCCAAACGTACGATAGTGATGTGCTCGTAAGAGAGTTTTGCTGCATTAGTATCTCTATTCGAGGGCGGCGCTTCCAACGTTTGCTCGGCATGGAGTAGGAGCGGTTTGGCATAATGGGCCGGTTCTGTCACAAACCCGTTTGTTGCCGCCTTTCAGTTGAGTCTCTTTCAGTTAAAGGAGGGAGAAGAAATCATATTACTTGTACGAAAGACTTGAACCCACAAGACGGAGACAAGAGACATCGCCGGTGAATGTTTTTTCCTCCGACTCATGAATGAATACTTTCCCGCGCGAATGAATCGATTTACCCTCCCTGATTATTTATGGTGGAGCTATATTTGTGGCTATAGTAACGATACAATTTCTGCAGGAACCGAAAACAAATTTCAACGCGCAAACTAGAGAGAAATGAATGTGAACTAATTATTGTGATCTCCTTAATACTTTTTATTATTACCTATGTATTCAATCTAAATTAATTTTATAATCTGGAAGCATGTGATCATTTTTACGTACCTAATTTCTATTAATTTATTTTAGTCGCTTTATGTTTCTCCATATTTGTAACAGTATGATTTTCAAGTTTAAATATTCTATTGATCCGGTTTTCAATTGAATAAGATTCAGTTGAAACTACGATTAGGCCCAGAAAATAGGTACAATTCTATTCAATAATTCTTGATTCTTCCGTAACCGGTTTAGTACTTGAGCAAAGTAGTGTGAAATCTACTGATAAGGAATGAGTTCACAATAGTTGTCAATGGTATTACGACTCTTACAAATGTCTCATGCTCGTAAACGGTAGTAAACAACTCGGCGTTTCTCGATATTCTTATCAAGATTCGCAATCGCCGAGTTCTTCTCCTGAACTGGGCTATTACTGTCTTGGGGAAGTCGAAGCTACGAAGGGAAGTATCTTTTCTCGGGTTTCTTATTCTAGTAACTTGACACTCGCTGGTGTGGTCAGTCTTCGCTGATTCAGACTCTCGTTTTTCGCCTCCTGAGGCCAAGCTGTCTGTGGCTCTCAAATCATTCTCCATATTAAGAAACCGTCGGCTTCAATTTGTGTTTTTATTGACCTGCTATTATAATTTTACAATTCATTTATTCTTAATAAAATCCCATTTTACCGAATAAAAAAATAGCACATAATCATCGACTAATTTAGGATTTTAACGACACGGAATAATACTTTTTTTTTTACAAAGGTTCTCGTTCGTTTCGTAGTTTTTCGTACAAGGAAAACCGAGAGTTCAGTTAGTAAGATATTCACATTATTATGTTGTGATGCAACGGGTCAGCCTGTTGAAGGCAGGCCAACGAACAAACATCACGAACCGTCAAAACGCATGTTGTTGGCCAATCGTTTCCGTTGTGCGAGATTATAACAAAACTCTAAAGCTCCGACTGGATCCTCGAAGGCACTAAGATCACTCATACTCAAATCATGCATGAGCCTCGCGTGAGCTCTTGACTCGTATCTTAGGAATGTGCGGCCGATAGCTCAACCTGCCGATACGTTTCTGATAAAACCGTCAACGCTGAAGCGTTATCGGTCTAAGGTGCTTGTCGATAGCGTCAGGTCGGTAGTTTTAAATTATACGACAGAAATTAACTACCCAGCGCGTTGTTTTAACCTCCTCGCTCGATGAAGTGAATTTTCTGGTTTATATTTGAGGAAATTTTTTATTTCACTTGATTACTAAGCTGCTTTGACCTTCGGATTTGCGTGTCAAAATCTATACGTTAGGGTAAACAATTTTTGTTTCACTAAATAATTACTTTCTGGATACACCAGCCGTATGTCTACCACTTTTGAGCCGAGATGATTTTCGTAGGTCATAGCTGAAGAGTGAGGGAGAGCTATCGAATGGAACTGTTCTTTAGAGATCGCATTTGCAAACTTGAAACTTAGGAAAATTCTCAAGTTGAGGAAAACTTATAGTTGTCGAAAAACCATAAATAAATTTGGACTTGAAATTCGAACTATTTGCCTTGCCACTTTGTGTTGTTCTTTCCTTTCTATAAATTTTAACTCCAGTAAATATGCTCGCGGTAGTTCGGGAGCAATACCCCGTCGAAATCCTCTAAGTCTTGATAATTTCTTTTTCACGTTTTATCGAGAAGTAGATTCATATTTACCAACTCGTTTAATTTACGAGAAAATCGTTTAGTTAGGCATCTAAATCCCACTTGAATGGAGCCGAGGACGCCTAGATTTTTTCGAAATGTCGTCCAGGAAAGGAGGGGGACGGGCAATTTGACATGTTCGCCTTGAATCGTGTAGGACCCATCTGTTGTCGTACCGTGATTCAGATGCGTGCTATTCGGATGGACCTACCCTCATTCCAAAGGAATTTCCCACTAGTCAAGCGGCGAACGTGGAATTTTTTTACATTACCTTCCCATCGTGACAAGATGATTGCGGTGTTTTGCCGCCAGTCGTCGAGTTCATTATCATTTGATATTCGTTCGAGAACCTGGTGCTCTCCTGGTCATAAGGGAGTTCCTGTTTCGCGCGATGTTTTCCTAAGAACTGAAGTGTGTTCTTGTTGAATGATAACTGTCCGCGGTGGTCACTGTTGTTTCCAACATTTGTAAGCTCGTATCGTTTAGCAAAACGGCAACGACAATTTTCTTCTCTTTGTAGAATCAGCGCGAACCTAGTAACCCCGGAAGAAATTGACTTATAGTTTTCCATTTTATGATGAATTAGTCCCTACTTCCGATGAATGTCTGAATTAATGTGAATGATGATGAATTAATTTTCTTCGTCCAATAGCTTTCGGTAAACTTTCCGTCCACTAGTCTCAGTTTCCTTCTTATTGCACAACAAGAACGTGAAATGTAAAACGCCCATTGAGGAATTCAAGTTGTATTGGTGATAACTGAAACCCAGATACTACGGTAGCTGATTAAGGCCTGGTTGGCAAAATGCGCTAGATCCGCGATAAAAAATGGGAAACGTATAATTCTATATTTCATTCTTGAATCGAATTGGTTTAATGAATGATCGTAGCGGATTGATGTTTCAGCTACAGTACAGATAATTTAGCGATAATCGTAAAAATTCGTAATTGTCACTGGCTGCATAACTCTCAGTTCTAAAATAGATACAATCTCATTGGCCTTCATCGGCGAATCGTTTTCGTCGGAATTCAATCCATTGCCTATTCATTTTATTTCTCACGTCGCTAACTTAATACGTAACATAGGTACTGTCAAAAAAATTAAAAAAAAACAGCTTTATTGAAACGTTGATATTTCGAGTCATTGTTGACCTTCAATTAGACCGCTAAAAGTATCATTTTCTTGCCTGTGACCGGAACGTATGACCAGATACCGCTAGGTTCTCATGGTTTTATGATTTGTGTAATTGACACGGCGCATGCGTGGTCTGGATTCGCCACAGCACGCATTGGTTCCCTTGGGCTTTCGAAAAAAGTATCTCTGAAGTCAGTAGCTGTTATGCGCGTGATCATCTCCGTGAAACCTGTAAGGACCTCTAACCACGTATCAAGTAGGCGAGCTAGAGGTCCTCGGAAGGGAAAGAGGTTTCCAATCGTGGAATTCCTTAGGTAGAAAATGGGCTTTTCAGCGGTTAAAAAATAGCTTTCTTGTGGTTCTGTAAGCGAGCTAGGTGATGATTGTCGAGACTTAGCGGTAAAATCACGTCGACGTTTCAAATATCACAGTGCCCTAGTTCGACATGTTGAGAATGCTCATGATGAATTATGCGAAAAACATTATGTCGATTGCCTTATTCTATCTATGCATATTTACTGTCAGGCGTATTTTCATCTATGCAGTATTACGTTATCAAGATACTCTCAACCGATTAAAAGAAACACTCCTGAAAAGATAAAATCGTGTCGTCTGAGTCATAGATAAGCTAGAATTTGAGAGAGGCCAGAGCAATTTTGGCAAGAATTAAGACATTATGAACTTGACCCATTATTATATCGTTGCCAGATTAAACCCGTCACCTCAAAAGGAAACTGCTCAACTATTTTTTTTACGTAGGATGTCACTTTTGGCAGGTGTGCTAAGCAAAGGAACACTATTATTTTATAGGTACTGAAAACTCCCCAGCAAAATGGTCGCTTCCTTAATAAACGCCGGCTAAAGAAGATAATAGAAGAAAGACTGAAAGAAGATTTAAACGGAGGATTTTCAATGAAATAAATTATCTTCTTCCAGAAAATGCAGCAGCATTAATTAACAAGGGGGTGGAGGTCCTGAAGATGCCCCAAATGGGCGGAAGTACTTGAATAACGAATTATAATATGGAGAACAAGTCACCTGGAGTTTGTTTGCTCTCAAACAATGGTTATTGCGCAAATTTGATCGAATATCGTCGGAATGATTCTACATTACATTTACGACTTGGAATTTTCCTACTGTTTTTTCCAACATCAAAGAGAAGTTTGAGGACGTTGCCCTGGCTTCTTTGGAATACTCGGGTGAAATGCCGCCGAAGTCGTAAAACGATTCCTTGAATCTTTGCTAAGTCCAGCGCCCTTCAATCATCAAAATCGTTCAGCGAACCGGGATACCCTTCGGTCTCTCGGAAATTCAGACTTCGAAACACCTCATTTTCAGCTAACGTGCTGTATGATAACTTGAAGCTTTTGAAATAGCAGGGAAGCGATTTCTTTGCCCTTTTCTAACCGCAAGTCATGTCTTGTGGCATAACGCGCGGTGGTTTTCGCCTGGTTTTCATATACATTGGTGTATTGCTAGTTGACCAAGTCCTTTTGCTATCAACGTGGGCATTTCTTTTCTGGTCTCTTAGGTCTGACCTTGTCCCCCCAAGTCTGAAATGAACACTCTCGTCCTTTGGAGAGTGCATCCTTCCTTCGTCTCATTCATTGTCTCGTTTTACACCGATAACCTGTGTGTACTCTAATTGCACTTAGTTGTTGAAGATGAATGGGTTCTATTCTGCTCACTCATCCGTTTCAAGGCCCTTTGTATTCACTCGAGTTCCGCCTCCCAGGATGTCATTCCTGTAATTGAGGATGAGCCCTGAATTAGAACGATTCAATTTAATAGTTGTGTTATGATTAGCACCTGGAGATCTTACGGAAAGGATTGTTTCCTCTGACTTGCTGATCGACTATCTCGGTTAGCAACTGGTTGAAGATTTATCTTCCTTGAGAACGAATAAGAATGAATCATGATGTGCTCGCCACCGATTCAATTTCGCCTGTGCAGCGATTACTGAGCATTCTACTAGGTTATTAATCGTGATTATTGAATTTTCCTTAAAGTATTTACAATTACTGGATTTTTAATCGCGCCGAATAATATTAATAATTGTTGAATAATTAGTCGCATCCCCCGTGTCGCCAATCAGCTGTGCTCATCCACACCCCACATCGATGTCCGATCAAACACCCGTGCCTCACTGAAACTGAAACAAGCTCTTCTGGATACATTCTATGGCCTTCTTTAACAATAGTACGATTTATCAATTTCTTGTGTTGTTCAGTAGCCAGTTCATGCCTGTTGAACTACCCCCGTCGTGTACTTTCCGAAGGACAAATCTATTTTATTATTTTTTTGTCTTGATTACTTGTTAGGAACATTAGTTTAAAGCGGTGTCGCACAATATATTATATAATTTGTAATACTTAAGGCTTGTACCATTCATGTAAATAAATAAAATAAAAAATAATATTCGCCTCAATTTTTCTAGGTTTTTTTTTTTTAAATTATTTACGCTTTTCTTATTTCTATAATTTTTTGTAGGTAGGTACCATATTTCGTTTTCCAGTTTTCAATTTGTTATAATTATTCATGCACTGCGCCTTTTTGTAGAGTGAAAATTATTAACTAACGTAACTGATTGTTTTATCTAAATAAGGTTTTGAAAATGTTTCATTTCTGTGGAAATTCGTTGGGCGCTTCATCAAATCGAATTTATGCATTCGTTCATCAACTTAAGTCGGCCACATCAGAAGCCATTGCTCCGTCGTCTTGTGCTCTGCTTCACCATTATCCCTACCAATCATCTTTTGTAGCATTCCTTCCCTCTTTCATAATAAGAATCCGGTTTTGCGCTGAGAGAATATTCAGTCAAGCAGTTCATCAGACTTTGAAGCGAATAAACTCCTTTCGAAACAAGCTGCGGTTTTTAAGGTTCTTCCAAATCCTGAGAGCATGTTTTACGGAGAAGTTTAAAGAATTGATTGCTTTGTGTTTTTTCATAACAGTGGCCATGGATTATTTTCTTTTTTTTAACAACACTGTTATTAAAATGGAGTTTAAAAGAATGTAAAATGATACGTTTTATCTGGAAGTTGCAATGTTGGATTTCGCTGATTTCTAAACTGTCATCCGGACTCCTTGGATAAAATGGAACATTTAGTACTGAACCGATTATAAATCAGCCCACGCCTTAGATTAAATCTTTAACCGATCCGCGTTCTTTGAGCAGCGTTATGGAAAGAAGGAACATAATTTTTTGGGCGTCTGCGATGTGGAAGTATTCAACTCGGTTCTTGTCGGAGATCGTGCCTTGTGATAAGAAACCTCAAAAACACTTATGCGTAGGTGTCACCGGTTTAAACAACCTAAACAGCCTGACTTGGGGGAAAATTTGAATTGGCCGCCACTAACAAGATGAAGATTCTTGCGAAACAGGATAGTCCTTATTTTTAAGCTCGAGTGGGAGTATAAATGTCGGCCAACGCGTCAATCAAAAAGGCGTTCTTCGTATATTGTTTGAGAAACACTGAAGGTCATTGGATTCGGCGAATGAAATTAGAAATTCAATTTTGTCGACATAAAACCAATTGTTTTTTTTTTTTTTTTAAATTGTAAAGATTTTTTTTTTGCAACCAGAATGAAAACAAAAAACGCCGTGCACATGTTGTGATTCAAATTATGAATTTTTCTCCACTCCCTTGTCTAACACCAAAAAATGCCACGTGTAGTAAATAATGTTGACGGTTTCGTCCGTTGTTCTCGAAATTGCTGTAGCTCATTCACTGCCATATAACAGCACTAATGTTACCGAATCGGTTCCGACCCGAACAAGCTAACGCAGCTTGAGCAATCAGAGCAACTCGGAGCATGTGTGGAGACATTGAGATACGATAGATGCGGCATCGGGCTTGTAGTGTGGAAGGGCTGAGGCGGCGAGGACTTGTGGAATGCCGCTACCAGCCTTGCATACATGGGATGGTGAGGGGGGTATAGCAGAGGCGGCTCAACCTTGGAGCACAGCACCACCTGTTGGCAGAGGCACACGCCCTCGCCGCCCGGCTCCTTCACCGCCACTACTCGTCAATATGTTCGATTCTTTACTAGTCTGTACATTGTTTCTTTAAATACATACCTATCATGCTATATTATACTATTTTTGTTTGTATATGTCAAACGGGCATTGTTTTTATCGTACGTTCGCGGTGCCCAATTATTTACAACAATGCTTCTTCATTTTCTAGCACTACACTAAGATCGAACTTTCTTCTGCATTTCATCTACACTAAATGCTGCAAAAGATCGAACAGTGATTTATTCCTAATACAGTTGTAAATCAATTTGTTGTGGTTCAAGATGATCGTAAACAACACCAGCGGTTTCCATTTACCATCATATAGGTTACTAAAGAGCTAATGAGTCTGCCGATATGATTAATAATATTTATTTTTGCTAAACAACTTCAGTCGAACTCAAATTAATGTTCTATAAACAGTGGAAGAGAGTGTGTCTGACAAGCAGTGTTTGACGTTCCTGACGAGAGTGACTGACGTTTTCCAACATACATTGGATGATTTTTTAACCGACTACATTTAGCTTTATTATGAAATTCTCGACTTGAATCTATAACTGTTCACAACGCTACTCGTGATCCATTCATGCTATCAATTCCGCCATTTTTTCGATTCAGTTTCAAAAGGCAAGTACAAATGGCACCAAAGGCGCCTTATGTTCTGAAAACATTGAAAAATATGAAATCCCCACATTTTATAAACCCCCTAAATTGGCTTAAATCTAACTATCAAAAGAAAAGTGTAATCGTTGGTTGAAAAATGATCGATGGTGAATGAAGAGTTGTTACGAATCTGTCAAAGTTAATCTCATGACTTTTCATTTGTTCAGATACACTCATGCCATTCAAATAGTTAACTGTTCTCCGCCCTATACCGGATACGGAACATCATTACATCGAGTTTTTCATTCACTCTTGATACGCCTGTCCTAGATGTTGAGTCATCTACAAGCAACGTGAACGTGACCGTGTATTCATCGTAGCGGCGAATCAAAGGACGCCACCTGTGTAATCACAAACCTAACGGCGAAGATGATCAGTTTGTTTTTGCGCTATTTTCGAGGTGCCGGCCGACCGTGAAATTGACAAACGGAATTCGATGGATTGTTCTAATTTTATCTCTTGAGCTATTTACATAAAGTTGTCCTGAAGAATAATTAGTTCGTGTATGCGCAAGAAGAATCACCCACTAGATGAATGTAGACCCACTAAAGACTAAATTAATGTTATCGTCAAGTAGAATCCTACGTACCATACGTTACTTTGATTTGGAACTCTTATCGTTTTACGGCACACGAATCGGTATTATTACCCGCCCAGATAGAGACGATTAACAGCATTATGAGCGCCATAATTTTGAGCTAATTAAGGATTTTAACACGTCTGAATGGATATATTAGTTTAATAGGACTGTATTGTTTACAACCCTATAAAATGTTTAAAGATTGATGTATTGTTAGATCTAAAAGAAAGGAACATTAATTTGATTGTACTGCATTCAGAACTAGGGACTCGACCACTTCTTCCATTTTTGGTGCAAAACATTTTCCTCATTTATGTGGCCTAGAATTGATCGAAAAGTGGAACACAATCATGATATCAATATGTAAAAAAAAGGAGGATGTGGGTTTGTTTTCCGAAACAAAGTTTGTTTGCAAGCTTATGACTTACAACAGCATTGTCATTTTATGTTTTGATGGGGGTTAGTTCCATTTAGTTGATAGTGAGAAGTTTCGCGGCTGCGTATTTTCTTCAATTGTATAAATAGTTCTAGAAATAAATGATGTTTTCTTTGCTGAAATAATTGTCCGTTTATCTCCCTTCGCGGATCAAATTCCTTCGTTTAGTATTCGGGCTCTACTTGATTTGAAACGAAAAATATCTAATTTTTTGGGTGTTGACGAAAGCTGTACTATTGAGTAAGCTATTTATATGCAGTACGTGTTATTTCTACCCAGGTATTCATTATCGACTATTTTTAGACTTGGTTATGACCCTCTTCTGCAGCACATTAATTCGGCTACTTTTCAGAGTTTTTAGGACTGATAATTATGTCAATTTTTGTCAAGTCGAAGTTTTCAATTGGGAATTGATGTATGCATCGCTAAAAATACGAGCACCGATTTGTGCTTAGGTCCAATATTGCACGAAAACGTCTTTCTCTTGCAAACATGTTCCAATACATAGTTGATTATTCCTTCGAAAAAACTTTTGAGAGTGTCGGTTTCAGAATGACTACGCAATTGCTTTTCCTCATTTCTATCCGAATCCACCCACGTCGGTAGGAAGGATTTTATCTTCTTGCTCGTCGTCCCTAACAAATTTCACAATCTTCAGTCCAGTCTCTTCGCGTTTCAACTTCGAAGTATCGAGCGCGTGAGATCTTCCGACTCCACACGGCACTCGCCGGCTTCTCTCGACCGCTAACTTTCACTGCCAGGTCAGTAGCCCCCTCTCACCTCCGTCAACGTCATCCCATCACTACATGGCCACCTCCTCCTACGGCATATCTCAAATTCCAGTCGCGCCGTCTCCCTTGTGTCCAGGTCTGAATATATAAGTATGTTCGGTCAGATAGTCGTCGGCTCGATAGGAATAAAAATTAAACGTCATAATATTCTAGCTTCTCGTTTTGAAACGTATAATTTACGATCGAGTTATCCTTGGTTTGCCGCATCTTAATAGCTGCTATGACAGTGCAAGAGAGAGTGGTACGAATCTGTTGAAAATCTGATACAAGATCATCATTCGCAGTTTCTTCATTTTATTTTCTGCTGCCATTTTGGATTCGGACTCCGCTTGCACAAGTTATAGATTAACAAAAACCATTTTACCTACGATGTTGAAGAAGAAACTACACAGGCAGGTTTTTACACCATTCATCAGTTTATTTCTGTCATTCTAGTATCGAAATGACACCTCGGGTCTCTCGGATACGCTGGCTCATATCGAAAAGTGTTTGCTTGACGTTTCGGGGAAAAAATCCACGATTCGGAATTCGTTCGAAATTTGCTGGACGATTGTTGTTTGTGCATTCATTGAGTATCGATGCAAATCGTCCCCAATTTTCACTCTATATAGACTGGAAAAAAACAACACTTTTTAAGCACCATTTGTTTATTGTATTTGATTGGTCATTACTTTAAATAACTCGTAAAATGGTTGAGAGATAGATTATACTACTCAGGGCATTTTATTTCCAATATTGAATTTTAATTGAAGTTATCTAAATTCAATGTTTTGGATATCTTGGTAGGTCGATTGAAATATAATTGTATTGACAATGTGCTTATCATAATGAGTACCTAATTACTTATTGCATTTTAACATGATAATCTCCCATACCAAAAATATCTCAAAATTTGTTACAACCTTGGGTGAGCATGTGTTTGTTGCAAAAAGAGTGCTTTCCGCGTCCGAATTTCAATTGGATTACAGCGGTATACATTTCTTGAAGAAACGAGCACTGTCTATCATTAGACTGCCGACGGTCCAGCTATAGCCCCCTCTGGACCAAGAATGCTCTTCTCCCGTTCCTTCCTGGCTATTGTCGTTACTTGTCAACTTTCCTCCGTCATCCTCGCCCGTTCGTCCTGCTCCGTTAGTTTTCTCAGAAATGTTGTGCATTGTCCGGGTAACCGAGCTAGGGAGAGTACAAGGCTGAAAGAAGCCTCCGATTTTACACCCAGACGCCTGGGCCATGCAGTCTGGCGAGGTCTTAAAGTTACTGTTGTCTTTTCAACGGAGATCGAGAGCTTGTTGTGGACAGACGCGCTCAGTTCATTGCCATTTCGATTTGAAAAATGGTTATAGCTCCAGTATAAATAAATAAATTTGAATTCCCCTGTGACCTCCAATGCTGGAGATTTTTCGATTTCTTCAACCTTCTGCAAGCGAGTTTAAGGATAATATTTTTGATAGGCACTTAATTTATTGAATTATGCAAGTATAAAAGCGTACTAAATTCGCCGATAGATTTCTCAATCCCTCTACTTGATTGACTTATTACACTTCAAGCCAATCTCACCAAGCAATCTATTCGTTGAAGTTTTGGTAAAATTAGCTGCAAAGAATCTCTTGAAAAATATGCAATCATGCTACGCTGAGAACATCATGTCATTTCTCACTGCACCCAAAAAAAAAAAAAATCAGTACAATATTTTGTCTGCGTATTTTCAATAGATCTCACTAAAATAATATTCTCGTTATCTTTGTTTCCAAGCACAAAACTTCATTGTCTATTATGGTCGCAGGTCACACGTGTGCATGTTGATTTACAACCTCTTCTCTTACGAAGGATTTTTCTGTACCTATTTCCTTTCAAATACCTTTCACAGTTGGCCAAAGCCCAATATTTTCGTGCTCGGGCTCCAAGAGGACGGATTTTGTCACCTGTATGTGCGGTCATCATCATCGATTCACAGTCACGTATTAGAAATACGGTAAACAACGTATGACAATAATTAGGTGCTGCACGCTGTGAGACGAAATATACGTTGGCTTTTCGTGTCGAATGAAATCAAAACAACTTTTGTTTGATCAGGTTTGCAGCCCATTCTCGTGGTCTCTGTCATTGTGCTCAGGAGGAACAACCCTCAATTTTTTGGATTTTTTCTTATCCATATGCTCTCAATCCCGTAGGGCACCACTGTAGGTTAGCTACAATAATGGGCCCCAGATATTCATGTGATTATCTCGGATGTTATGGGAAGGGCTGTATTTCGTGTAGTATCATCTGATGGTTCTCTTGATATGCAAGAATCGTGGAATACTTTGATGCTTGGTGGCCAGTGACTTATAAATCTTTGCGTGAAGCTGAAAAACGTGCTTTCAAATTGTCTAGCAAATGCACGATTTTCAGTATATCTACATATGAATTTCAATTACTCAATAATGACTTTCATGATAATGAACTATTTTATTTCCGTGAATTTCCTAATAAAAGCGAAAATTGGCTCCAGATATTCTCCATTGTTAAAACGACTCCAACGAATAGATTCGAACCTACAGATTCGTCACATCTGGAGAAGCAAAAAACAAGCTATTTCAGGTGTATACTCGTAGCTTAGAAACCACTTCAGGAATAAAATGTCATAATTTGAACCCTATAAATTGCTGAAAACACATGGTACTTAATTTGGACAAAAAAATACGTCTTGAAAAATGTCACAGTTTCTCTCAAACGTCCCGTTTAGAATTCCATTGCTTACTCCTCACTCTCAGACAAACGGTTTCGAGATCGTTTCGCCTAATTTGCATTCCACGAGGAAAGCAACGCGTTGGGTGGGGTAAGTTCGGGAGACGTTCCGGCATGCGAAATTCTATTTCAAGTTTGTACAATTTTGATTGGAGCTTTTGCGCTGAGAAATTATAGGGGCTTCGGTGTTTAATGAAAGGCTCGTTCTGTTGGTTCCGATATGGAGAAACTTGTGTCAGGTGTGTAGAATGCTTTGCTGTCCTGGTTTGGATCGAGTTGGATTTGTTTGAGTAATAGCTCATGTGAGTGGCGGGCGAATCGGTTGTTGAAAGGATATTATTTCCAATTAAATAAAAAGTGGGAACGAATGGGGGGGGGCTCATTTTGGCTAATTGCAATTGAAACTGTTGCTTGAATAATTTGAAGGTCCTAGTAAATAAAATTAGCCAGATAACATCTGTTGATGTATTAATCGATTGACTACCATTTTGCCGAACAGTGACGACATAGTTCGATAAAAGCACCCTTTTCTGCATTACCTCTTTATCATTGTACTTCGCCCATAAACAATTGCTCTAGTCTTTGATAGGATTCTGGAAAATTTTAGTTTCAAACCAACATCCGTTGCTGGCAATCTCGTTTTGGAAAAATACATCGACAATAAAAGTTTTCGTACTTTTCTACAACAGACATTTTGGAAAAATACATCGACAATAAAACTTCTCAAACTCTAGGATAGTAAAAAAAACTAAGAAAACAATAATTAAGTTATTCTAAAAATAATTAACTTTGGATTATGTACCTACCTGATAGCCAATCCTTTTTGATGACCGACTTTTTCGTCACAATATTTACGCTCATCGTGCTGGACTAGAAAATAAGTACGGTAAGATAACGGATCTCCGCTCACTGCACTATTAATAATTCAAAACTGGCAGATGAGGGTTGTAAACAGACAAGTTTTCCTCGAGCCACGCGAGGAATGGATCTCTCTTCTAGCAGAGATAAGTAAATAAGGACCTTGGCTCTGCTTCTTTGAACTGATAGTCGAACCAGTTTCTTAACCGCCGAGTTCACATTTCTGTATCTTATTTTGATTTTTTCGTTTTCTGCTATTATAGGTAAACGGCTGCAATGTAAGACGAAGCAGGATGCAGCATGCGTGTTGGAGTGGCTGGGCCATATTGCACCCTCGTGCAAGGTATCCAGCAACAGCCGTGTTCACGCTACGTCAAAATCAACTTTCTAGTCGGAGATCCACTCTACTTTTTAGTCGAGGTAAGAATTCGAAATCCATTGTCGTTGAATTTATTCGTCGTTATCTTTTTTCCTAGTTCTTACCAAATTTTCTTTTTTTTCCAGCCGAAGTCTCGAACTAAGGAATTGTACGCTGAGCTTTGCGCTCACCTGAGGTCAAAGGGGATGCTTGACACTGAGCTCTTTGGATTGTCTGTCTTGTTAGGTGAGTTTTAAACGATCACGGTTCAATCATACATTATGAATTTTACAATCCTGTCTTGAGAATGTTCTAACCAGCACATTGCAAAAATTCACCATGATAAAACACTTCCGGTTCTTTAGCCAAAATTTGAAAGCCTGCTAGACTGTCAGTGCAAAGCTTGGCTTTCACTTTTAGAATACCTACCCGCTCTTACAATAGCGTTTGAGCGAAAGTTTTCATTATATTTTGTCCGTGATGTTATACGTACCTTAGCATTGTGTCCCGTCGATTGTGTCTCAGTATAACATAGGTATTACGTCGCTGCCAAAATCCGTCTTTCTAGAACGGATACTCTTGCTGAGTATGCTTAGGAATTTCTATACACTCTCTCCTTGTTCAGCACATTCCTCTCTCATCTTATTATTATTTATGACCATGGGGTTTCCTCAGCTCTTGATTTTATCGACTAAAATTTCAATCCCACGGAGAAAGTAAAAGCTATTTTACACTGGTAAACAGGGAAATTTATTTGATTCTGTCGAAACGATTCTAAAGATGTACATTCGGAGTTGAGACAACTTCTTTTATCGTTCACATCGGAATTACCTACTCATCGTTGTGAATTAATTAAATTTTACTACCGCGAACTGGATTTATTTACAAGAACTATTCAAGTGCTTTCGGATTCTCGCTTCTTCCATTCAAATGACGCCATGATGGTAGTTTTATCAGTATTTGGCTATTATACCAACGTTAAGTCGCTCTTCTTGATGAAATAGTTAATTGTCTGGTGTTGAGTCTACTTACTAAGGAATGCAGGACGTAAATAATTTCATCTTCCGAAGGGAAATATTTTTCCATCTATACGAGGGAGAGCAGTCATTTTTCTCTGCATATCAAGGAAATAATGAAGGAAGTAATTGGAAGCCAGAATGAGACGTTGTTATTATGGTAATGGGTCGACGCTGAGAGCTAGGTAAGGCAGAAGGTAAATCATCCGATGTGAACTCAATTACGGAAGGTGGGACACAATTTACCTCGGATGGGGCGAAATCACTAGTATCCTCTGAGAACTCCTTCCTTGGAACTTTCAAACGTTTCTTCTAGATTCACCTAATTCGATTCGGGTTACCGAGGAGAGCGTATAGGTATTATTCATTCCGGTGGGCGCGGCCGTAGATAGGAATTATCCGATTCGGTTTTTAAAAACCACTTTTATTCGACCGAGTAATTACAAAAACCAAAATGTTTTCTATTTTCACTTCATCATCTATTCAAGAATAGTCGACTGATGAAAATGTCCGTCTGTGGGTGTGCCAGTAATTATATTACAAGGTGAATCAATCTTCCTACGTGCGCCCTCATATTTTGAGGAACTTGTGTTTGGTCGAGTTGGAATTTTTTCTCTCCTTTGAGAGGCCCGGTTTTTATAGAAACTGAAGAATCTTTTGATAGTAAGTAATGTGAGCACTAACTAGCAGCTAGTTCGAACGAAGATGCAAACTAGATTTTGAAATCGATAGCTGAAAAAGTAAAAAATGTCTGTCCAATGTCTAGTTTTCCCGATGATGAAATTTTGATTGTTTTTGCTTAGAAGATATCATCCGCGATGGTAACCTTCTCATGTACCTCTCCTATTAAATGCCATAAACCACTTAAGACATTTCTCGATTCACTGTTTTATGGACTGATATTCCTTTCAATCGAACGTGTGAATATAGTTTCGATGTTGACGACATTTCTCTTCATGGTGGATGCATTAATTTTTCCTATCTTCAGGATACATAGCTTTAATTGGTTAGCGTATGATGATGAGCGTCTAACATGCGCCCGAAAATTGGCTCTCATCCGCTGCGGAGATCCGCGGGCTGGCTCCACTCGGCTGAATGACCGATCGCGCATACCAGACCAACCTAGGCCAGACAGACCAGCCCAGATATACGTATAGGCAGGCCTACTAATATCAAAAACGCTATTCGTTGGCTCCTGCTCAGTTATTACCTTGCCTAGGCGCCGCTCCGTGACGGATTCCCTCACAACCGGTGCACTGTCTGCTCCCAAAAATCCCTTCCTTGATCAAGAAAACTGACCCCCCGTCAACTAAACAGGACAACCGACTAGATCTACTTCCCATTAAATAACGTTCATCGGGAAGACGTTCTATTATTCTCTCTTGTTCTTAACCGTTGGAAAGAGGACAAGGCAATTTCGAAACTACACGAACGACGTTTGTTAAAAAAATATTCAAAGACCAACAGACAGAAATATTTCTGCACCCGTCTGTAGCCTGATCGCGAACGTGCAGTAAAAACAATGAACTATTTCTTGTAATTGCTTCGAACGTAATAGATCAGCAAAATACAAATACACACGATCATATATAGGATCCTACTTGAAATTCAGACTGATTGCAGACGCCAACGGTGCCTGGCGCCAACTGGTATTCTTGCGCCGAGACATGAACCGAGCACGTCAAGGTTACTGATTACTCGTACAGAACCAATTAGCTATGCCGAGCTAACTAACTCCGCCAGGGATGAGAAAAATGTGGATTATTTCGGAGGCGGCTTTTACCAAGAACTCTCTGAAAATGTTTTCTCGTGACTGAGAGTATTTTGTATTTCATGGGAATCCTAACTCAAATGTACACGCGATAGACTGGAATTCGTTCTGAGAACCAGCTAATTTTCCACGTTCCTAGCGCATTTCAACAAATATTTAGTTTTCGATAGTTCGGTTATTGTTATCTAGTTCGAATCGAGGTATCGGAGTTGCACAATGTTGTGCAGTTTTTATGACACGAAGTAATAAGAATTTATTTTCAGTATCGCTGGTCCACTCTTTTCACGAAAAGTTATTAATTAGGTTAATAAATAGGTAATTCTTGAATTCGTTTCGTACAATCTAAACCTCTTTCTAAATTGTGATTAATTTTAATTCGGATATAATATCATAGCAGATATGATGGATTTCAACATTTCTGATTCTAAAAATATCTTCACGATTGATCACGATTGTTCATTTGGTTCAGTACTACAACTGATCAAAAAATGAAATAAATTAGGTTATCGAAGATGAAAACAACACTGCCACGTATTATAGATTGAAGGAAATAATCCATACGGTAAATGTCGGTAAATCGTAAAACATTTCAATTCATCAAACGATGAAAAGCGTAGAAAACATGCTTTCAACGCCTAGGGAGCCTATAACAACATCTTTCGAAGGGAAAAAATTACTCAACATGCTAATACACCTGCAAATAACGTACTCATATCAAACCAACAACTCAAGACCTCCGTTACACGATCGGTTCTTGGTAAACCGATTATTAAACGCTCATTCCTCTCAACGTTAATCCGAAGATGAAGGCCCTCAAGACAGTCGATTTCCAAATCAGTCGTGGCATGCTTTATGAAAGCCTGGCAAGTGGGGACTGAACTTTTTTCCTTCGACGAGATTGGTGGCTTCCTTTAGAAAAGGGTTGTCATTAGTATAAATGAAATATAGATGACGGTTTTGGGTGATGGCCTGAAGAGGTAGCCTCTGCTGAAGAGGTGGAAGGATAGGGAGTCGAATAGGTATCTTGAATGGGTTTTCATTATTCATGAGAAACCTCGAAGGTCCTCGTTTCTTCGCCTGTGCTCGTCTTCTTCGCTTTTTTCCAAATCCTGAAAGAGAGGACGAGGTTTCAAAAGAACTCTCGTCAAAGATCCTTCTGCTTCCAAGACCGGTAGCTGCCCATTACACACTCCGTCGTCTGATCCCTTTTTATTATCCTTCTCAAGCGCTAAACGCTCTAACTCTCCGCTTTACCAGTCACCAAAAACCTCTTCCATTCTCTTGCAGGGATAATTTTTGACTTTTATCTCTTCAGCTTTAGATGAAAGCGTGCTGATAAGCGGAGACCGCAGAAAGGATGATTATACAGAATTTATCGAACCGATTTGGCGATGTATTTGATTGATTTATAGGGCTTCTCACTGTAATTACTTTTTTCATCTTCTAGTTGTTATGTTAA